>WNGS01167944.1:0-20265 GCA_020271785.1 Procambarus virginalis | reverse complement strand
ATCTGAGTAAATACAGGATAGACCTGGGTAAATACAGGATAGCTCTGGGTAAATACAGGAGAGACCTAGGTAAATACAGGAGAGATCTGGGTAAATACAGGAGAGACCTAGGTAAATACAGGAGAGATCTGGGTAAATATAGGAGAGATCAAGGTAAAAACATATTTAAAAACATGGTTTTTAAAACTCTGTTTTAAAAACTTTATTTTAACAGAAAACTCATCACCCCTGAAGGATTCGAACCCAGACAGCCAGAAGTTCCATGCACCCTTGGCGTGTCCAGTACTTTCACCACTGGACCACAACGACTGTTAAAATAACTGGAAGTCGTCAGACCTTTAACCCAATCCCCGACAGCACTCGGTGACCCTTTAGGGCTCAGATATTTCATCACATTCCCTCTCCTGCTGGGCCCCCACGTGAGTAACACATCACCTAGTGGTGATAGTACTGGACCCACCAAGGTGGCATGGAGCTCCTGGCTGTCTGGGTTCGAATCCTTCAGGGGTGATGAGTTTTCTGGGTGCCGTCTTGTATAAGCCTTCAAAAGGGCCTCAAAACATTTCATTTATAATTGAATTTCAGGTTTTATGATGGTTTGATAAAGCCCAAAACTTTTCCTAGCCTATAGATTTTTTATTATTTAATGTGTCAATTTTGGTGGCAATAATTAGTCTTTGTCCAAACAAAAGGTTAAGGCTGGTTGCTTGGGTTCTGTTGCTTGGATTCTGTTGCTTGGGTTCTGTTGCTTGGGTTCTGTTGCTTGTGTTCTGTTGCTTGTGTTCTGTTGCTTGTTCTGTTGCTTGTGTTCTGTTGCTTGTGTCCTGTTGCTTGTGTTCTGTTGCTTGTGTTCTGTTGCTTGTGTCTGTTGCTTGTGTCCTGTTGCTTGCGTCCTGTTGCTTGTGTCCTGTTGCTTGTGTTCTGTTGTTTGTGTCCTGTTGCTTGCGTCCTGTTGCTTGTGTCCTGTTGCTTGTGTCCTGTTGCTTGTGTCCTGTTGCTTGTGTCCTGTTGCTTGTGTCCTGTTCCTTGTGTCCTGTTGCTTGCGTCCTGTTGCTTGTGTCCTGTTGCTTGTGTCCTGTTGCTTGTGTCCTGTTGCTTGTGTTCTGTTGCTAGTGTTCTGTTGCTTGTGTCCTGTTGCTTGTGTCCTGTTGCTTGTGTCCTGTTGCTTGTGTCCTGTTGCTTGTGTTCTGTTGCTAGTGTTCTGTAAAACTTAGTGAGCTGAATTGCCTTTTATGTATTAATGGAGAGAAAGATGTATTATTTTTCTTAGTTGGTAATGTATACCATACACCGTTTGTTGTATTTACACACTTGTGCTGTGCTTCAGTATACAGAGTGTATACTTAGGTGAGGTTAGGGTGTATTTTGTTGGTGTAGTGTTGTAGTGTGGAGCTCCGGGAGGTTGTGGAGTCTCTACTGTTTGGGTTCTTCATGTTTCTGATGTATTTTTTTAATTCTGCGCTGTTATAAGTTTTATGTACCATGACAATTCTTACCTCCTNTTTTTTGGTCAGCCGTTCAATAGTGGCATCTCAGTGTTTCAGAGCGCTTACATCAACACAACGTAACAACAACGTTTGTTTGACGTTGCCAAAATGTTACGACGTCGCTGTATTAGGAGTGGAGGGCAGCAGACGAGGGTGGAGGGCAGCAGAGGAGGGTGGAGGGCAGCAGAGGAGGGTGGAGGGCAGCAGAGGAGGGTGGAGGGAAGCAGACGAGGGTGGAGGGAAGCAGACGAGAGTGGAGGGCAGCAGACGAGAGTGGAGGGCAGCAGACGAGAGTGGAGGGCAGCAGACGGGCAGCAGACGAGAGGGAGGGCAGCAGACGAGGGTGGAGTGCAGCAGACGAGGGTGGAGGGCAGCAGACGAGGGTGGAGGGCAGCAGACGAGGGTGGAGGGAAGCAGACGAGGGTGGAGGGCAGCAGACGAGAGTGGAGGGCAGCAGACGAGAGTGGAGGGCAGCAGACGAGAGTGGAGGGCAGCAGACGAGGGTGGAGTGCAGCAGACGAGGGTGGAGGGCAGCAGACGAGGGTGGAGGGCAGCAGACGAGGGTGGAGGGAAGCAGACGAGGGTGGAGGGCAGCAGACGAGAGTGGAGGGCAGCAGACGAGGGTGGAGGGCAGCAGACGAGGGTGGAGGGCAGCAGACGAGGGTGGAGTGCAGCAGACGAGGGTGGAGGGCAGCAGACGAGGGTGGAGGGCAGCAGACGAGGGTGGAGGGCAGCAGACGAGGGTGGAGGGAAGCAGACGAGGGTGGAGGGCAGCAGAGGAGAGTGGAGGGCAGCAGAGGAGAGTGGAGGGCAGCAGAGGAGAGTGGAGGGCAGCAGACGAGGGTGGAGTGCAGCAGACGAGGGTGGAGGGCAGCAGACGAGGGTGGAGGGCAGCAGACGAGGGTGGAAGGCAGCAGACGAGGGTGGAGGGCAGCAGACGAGGGTGGAGGGCAGCAGACGAGGGTGGAAGGCAGCAGACGAGGGTGGAGGGCAGCAGACGAGAGTGGAGGGCAGCAGACGAGAGTGGAGGGCAGCAGACGAGGGTGGAGGGCAGCAGACGAGGGTGGAAGGCAGCAGACGAGGGTGGAGGGCAGCAGACGAGGGTGGAGGGCAGCAGACGAGAGTGGAGGGCAGCAGACGAGAGTGGAGGGCAGCAGACGAGAGTGGGGGGCAGCAGACGAGAGTGGAGGGCAGCAGACGAGAGTGGAGGGCAGCAGACGAGAGTGGGGGGCAGCAGACGAGAGTGGAGGGCGGCAGACGAGAGTGGAGGGCGGCAGACGAGAGTGGAGGGCGGCAGACGAGAGTGGAGGGCGGCAGACGAGAGTGGAGGGCGGCAGACGAGAGTGGAGGGCGGCAGACGAGAGTGGAGGGCGGCAGACGAGAGTGGAGGGCAGCAGACGAGAGTGGAGGGCAGCAGACGAGAGTGGAGGGCAGCAGACGAGAGTGGAGGGCAGCAGACGAGAGTGGAGGGGAGCGATCATAGGATCATCTAAAAGGTTTTAATAATACTTCAAAACAAGATTATTTTCTTCCTATCCTTTATGACTATTTAATTAGGGAAGGAAAAGGGACAGAGCCTTGAACCAGCGACCAATTTTGTCGATGAGTGTAAAGCATAACAGTATAGAGAGTTAAACCCGAGATATCAACCTTGGAACAGATAGCATAATCACTACTAATCCGTCTGGTTTTATCGAAATGTTATCGATCTGATATCCATGTTCTATCGTCGTGTTATCGAAGTGTTATCGAGCTGATAGCCATGTTATATCGCCATATTATCAAGATGTATCGATCTAATATCCATGTTCTATCGCCATGTTATCAGCGTGTTATCGACGTGATATCCATGTTCCTTCGACATGTTATCAACGTGTTATTGACGTGATATCCATGTTCTTTCGCCATGTTATCAACTTGTTATTGACGTGATACCGTGTTATCATCGCCATTGGAGTCACTTGTGCGTTTATATCGGAATGGTGTATATATAACGCTGAGAACATCAATATATNGGGGAAAGAGGAGGAGATGCACCGAGCCTATTAGACCTGATTTTCACCCAGAACGTAGAAGATATCGAGAATTTGGAGCATGAAATACCTCTAGGGCCAGTGACCATTGTGTCCTAGTCTTTGACTATATGATGGAATTCAAACTTGTGACCATGGGACAAGAGATCTGGGAAAGGAGAGTTGACTACAGGAAAGGAGACTATAGGAGGATAAGGGACTATCTGGGAGAAGTGCAGTGGGAGGAAGAAATTAGAGGAAAAACAGTCCAAGATATGATGGACCTAGTCATACAGAAATGCCAAGAGGCCGAAGAGAGATTTATACCAACAGTAAAGGGAAAAAATAAGAAGGAATATAATAACCCATGGTTTAATAGACAGTGTCAGGAAGCAAAAATGGCCAGCAGGCGGGAGTGGAGGAAATACAGAAGACAAAGGACAGAGGACAACAGGATCAGATGCAACAGAGCTAGGAACGATTACATTAACATCAGACGGACATCGGAAAGGGACTATGAGAACGATATTGCAATCAAAGCGAAAAACAACCTAAGCTACTACACAGTCATATAAGAAGAAAAATGTCGGTGAACGACCAAGTGACAAGACTAAGGAAGGCAGAGGGGACATATACTGAAAGTGACAAGGAAATCTGTGAGGCACTGAATGCCAGTTTCCATGGAGTGTTCACTACCGAGCCCGAGCAGCTCCCATTGTTGGAAGGGTTACCCTAGATGAAAGACTATCAGATATAGAGGTGACAGTGGAGGAGGTAATGAAACAGTTGACAACTCTAGATGCATCTAAAGCAGTAGGACCAGACAAAGTATCACCGTGGATACTAAGAGAAGCAGCGCAGGCCCTCAGCGTGCCTCTGGCAATGATCTTTAATGAGTCACTTATGTCGGGAGAATTGCCCAGTTGCTGGAAGAAGGCAAATGTCGTGCCGATCTTCAAGAAAGGCGATAGGGAGGAGGCACTTAACTATAGACCTGTATCACTGACAAGCATCCCCTGTAAAATACTGGAAAGAATAATTAGGCTACGACTGGTTGCACACCTGGAGAACATTAGATTTGTGAACAAGCATCAACATGGGTTCTGGACAGGGAAATCGTGCCTAACAAACCTTCTGGAATTCTATGATAAAATAACGAGGATAAGACAGGACAGAGATGGTTGGGCAGACTGCATATTTCTGGACTGCCAAAAAGCCTTTGATACAGTACCGCACATGAGACTGCTATTCAAACTCGAGAGGCAGGCGGGGGTAGGGGGAAAGGTCCTAGCATGGATAAGGAACTACCTAACAGGAAGGAGCCAAAGAGTTACGGTAAGGGGCGAGAAGTCGGACTGGCGAACAGTAACAAGTGGAGTACCACAAGGATCGGTGCTGGGACCAATTCTATTTCTTGTATATGTTAACGACATGTTTACGGGTGTAGAGTCCTACATGTCGATGTTTGCGGATGACGCAAAGTTGATGAGAAGAGTTGTGACAGATGAGGATTGCAGGATCCTCCAAGAGGACCTGAACAGGTTGCAGAGATGGTCAGAGAAATGGCTACTGGAATTCAACACGAGCAAATGTAAAGTTATGGAAATGGGACTAGGAGATAGGAGACCAAAGGGACAGTACACAATGAAGGGGAACAGCCTACCTGTGACGACGCGCGAAAGAGACCTGGGTGTGGACGTAACACCTAATCTATCTCCTGAGGCACATATAAATAGGATAACGACAGCAGCGTACTCTACACTGGCAAAAGTTAGAACATCATTCAGAAACCTAAGTAAGGAGGCATTTAGGGCTCTTTACACTGCCTACGTGAGGCCAGTCTTAGAGTATGCCGCCTCATCATGGAGTCCCCATCTAAAGAAGCACATAATGAAACTGGAAAAGGTTCAGAGGTTTGCAACGAGACTCGTCCCAGAGCTACGAGGGATGGGGTATGAGGAGCGCCTGGGGGAACTATGCCTTACGACACTAGAAAGAAGAAGGGAGAGGGGGACATGATAGGAACGTATAAAATACTCAGAGGGATTGACAGAGTGGACATAGACGAAATGTTCACACGGAATAGTAACAGAACGAGGGGACATGGATGGAAGTTAGAAACTCAGATGAGTCACAGAGATGTTAGGAAGTTTTCTTTTAGCGTGAGAGTAGTGGGAAAATGGAATGCACTTAAGGAACAGGTTGTGGAAGCCAATACTATTCATAATTTTAAAACCAGGTATGATAGGGAAATGGGACAGGAGTCATTGCTGTAAACAACTGATGCTCGAAAGGCGGGATCCAAGAGTCAATGCTCGATCCTGCAGACACATATAGGTGAGTACATATAGGTGAGTACAGGTACTGTAGCACAGGTACTGTAGTACAGGTACTGTAGCACTGGTACTGTAGCACAGGTACTGTAGCACAGGTACTGTAGTACAGGTACTGTAGCACAGGTACTGTAGCACAGGTACTGTAGCACAGGTACTGTAGCACAGGTACTGTAGCACAGGTACTGTAGTACAGGTACTGTAGCACAGGTACTGTAGTACAGGTACTGTAGCACAGGTACTGTAGCACAGGTACTGTAGTACAGGTACTGTAGCACAGGTACTGTAGCACAGGTACTGTAGTACAGGTACTGTAGTACAGGTACTGTAGCACAGGTACTGTAGCACAGGTACTGTAGCACAGGTACTGTAGCAAGGTACTGTAGCACTGGTACTGTAGTACAGGTACTGTAGCACAGGTACTGTAGCACAGGTACTGTAGCACAGGTACTGTAGCACTGGTACTGTAGCACAGGTGCTGTAGCACAGGTACTGTAGCACAGGTACTGTAGCACAGGTACTGTAGCACAGGTGCTGTAGCACAGGTGCTGTAGCACAGGTACTGTAGTACAGGTACTGTAGCACAGGTACTGTAGCACAGGTACTGTAGCACAGGTACTGTAGCACAGGTACTGTAGCACAGGTACTGTAGCACAGGTACTGTAGCACTGGTACTGTAGCACTGGTACTGTAGCACAGGTACTGTAGCACAGGTACTGTAGCACAGGTACTGTAGCACAGGTACTGTAGCACAGGTACTGTAGCACTGGTACTGTAGCACAGGTACTGTAGCACAGGTACTGTAGCACAGGTACTGTAGCACAGGTACTGTAGCACTGGTACTGTAGCACAGGTACTGTAGCACTGGTACTGTAGCACAGGTACTGTAGCACAGGTACTGTAGCACAGGTACTGTAGCACAGGTACTGTAGCACAGGTACTGTAGCACAGGTACTGTAGCACTGGTACTGTAGCACAGGTACTGTAGCACAGGTACTGTAGCACAGGTACTGTAGCACTGGTACTGTAGCACAGGTACTGTAGCACAGGTACTGTAGCACAGGTACTGTAGCACAGGTACTGTAGCACAGGTGCTGTAGCACAGGTGCTGTAGCACTGGTACTGTAGCACAGGTACTGTAGCACAGGTACTGTAGCACTGGTACTGTAGCACTGGTACTGTAGCACAGGTGCTGTAGCACAGGTACTGTAGCACAGGTGCTGTAGCACTGGTACTGTAGCACTGGTACTGTAGCACAGGTACTGTAGCACAGGTACTGTAGCACTGGTACTGTAGCACTGGTACTGTAGCACTGGTACTGTAGCACAGGTACTGTAGCACAGGTGCTGTAGCACTGGTACTGTAGCACTGGTACTGTAGTACAGGTACTGTAGTACAGGTACTGTAGCACTGGTACTGTAGCACTGGTACTGTAGCACTGGTACTGTAGCACTGGTACTGTAGCACAGGTGCTGTAGCACAGGTGCTGTAGCACAGGTGCTGTAGCACTGGTACTGTAGCACTGGTACTGTAGCACAGGTACTGTAGCACAGGTACTGTAGCACTGGTACTGTAGCACTGGTACTGTAGCACTGGTACTGTAGCACTGGTACTGTAGCACTGGTACTGTAGCACTGGTACTGTAGCACTGGTACTGTAGTACAGGTGCTGTAGCACAGGTGCTGTAGCACAGGTACTGTAGCACTGGTACTGTAGCACTGGTACTGTAGCACAGGTACTGTAGCACTGGTACTGTAGCACAGGTGCTGTAGCACAGGTGCTGTAGCACTGGTACTGTAGCACTGGTACTGTAGCACTGGTACTGTAGCACTGGTACTGTAGCACAGGTACTGTAGCACTGGTACTGTAGCACTGGTACTGTAGCACTGGTACTGTAGCACTGGTACTGTAGCACTGGTACTGTAGCACAGGTACTGTAGCACAGGTACTGTAGCACTGGTACTGTAGCACTGGTACTGTAGCACAGGTACTGTAGCACTGGTACTGTAGCACTGGTACTGTAGCACTGGTACTGTAGCACAGGTGCTGTAGCACTGGTACTGTAGCACTGGTACTGTAGCACTGGTACTGTAGCACAGGTGCTGTAGCACTGGTACTGTAGCACAGGTACTGTAGCACTGGTACTGTAGCACTGGTACTGTAGCACAGGTACTGTAGCACTGGTACTGTAGCACTGGTACTGTAGTACAGGTACTGTAGCACAGGTACTGTAGCACTGGTACTGTAGCACAGGTACTGTAGCACTGGTACTGTAGCACAGGTACTGTAGTACAGGTACTGTAGCACAGGTACTGTAGCACAGGTACTGTAGCACAGGTACTGTAGCACAGGTACTGTAGCACTGGTACTGTAGCACAGGTACTGTAGCACTGGTACTGTAGCACAGGTGCTGTAGCACTGGTACTGTAGCACTGGTACTGTAGCACAGGTACTGTAGCACAGGTGCTGTAGCACAGGTACTGTAGCACAGGTACTGTAGCACTGGTACTGTAGCACAGGTACTGTAGCACAGGTACTGTAGCACTGGTACTGTAGCACAGGTCCCCCCTGCCCCCAGTCACCCCCCAGACACCCCCCAGATCCCCCCAGACCCCCAGAGGAAGGGAGAACTCTGGTACAGGAGTTTCCATGAAGAATCTCAAGGTTTGGTACACCAATGCTGATGGGGTATCTAATAAAGCAGAAGAGATAAAAGAAAGAGTGAGTGAGGCAAATCCTGACATAGTTGCAATTGTGGAAACTAAAATTAATGACATGATCTCAGATGCAATCTTTCCTGAAGGGTACCAGGTGATAAGAAAAGAGAGGACACAGAGACAGGGAGGGGGAGTGGCACTCCTAATAAAGCGGAAATGGAAGTTTGAAGACCTGGGAAATCGGGTTACCAATGAGTGCACAAGCTTTATACATGGAACTTTGACAGTAGATGGGAGGAAGATTGTGATCTTGGTAATCTACAATCCCCCACCAAACAGTAGAAGACCCAGACAGGAGTATGATGACAACAACAAGGCATGCATAGATGAACTGCAGAAGGCAGCAACACTAGCCCACAGAATGAGAGCGAAGCTGCTGATCATGGGGGACCTAAATCATGGAGAGATAGATTGGGAATCAAGGAATCCCCATGGAGGGGACGAAACGTGGGGAGCAAAATTAGTAGATGTTATAGACAGGAATTTCCTAACACAGCATGTGAAGGAAGACACAAGGGAAAGAGGAGGAGATGCACCGAGCCTATTAGACCTGATTTTCACCCAGAACGTAGAAGATATCGAGAATTTGGAGCATGAAATACCTCTAGGGGCCAGTGACCATTGTGTCCTAGTCTTTGACTATATGATGGAATTCAAACTTGTGACCATGGGACAAGAGATCTGGGAAAGGAGAGTTGACTACAGGAAAGGAGACTATAGGAGGATAAGGGACTATCTGGGAGAAGTGCAGTGGGAGGAATACATTAGAGGAAAAACAGTCCAAGATATGATGGACCTAGTCATACAGAAATGCCAAGAGGCCGAAGAGAGATTTATACCAACAGTAAAGGGAAAAAATAAGAAGGAATATAATAACCCATGGTTTAATAGACAGTGTCAGGAAGCAAAAATGGCCAGCAGGCGGGAGTGGAGGAAATACAGAAGACAAAGGACAGAGGACAACAGGATCAGATGCAACAGAGCTAGGAACGATTACATTAACATCAGACGGACATCGGAAAGGGACTATGAGAACGATATTGCAATCAAAGCGAAAAAACAACCTAAGCTACTACACAGTCATATAAGAAGAAAAATGTCGGTGAACGACCAAGTGACAAGACTAAGGAAGGCAGAGGGGACATATACTGAAAGTGACAAGGAAATCTGTGAGGCACTGAATGCCAGTTTCCATGGAGTGTTCACTACCGAGCCCGAGCAGCTCCCATTGTTGGAAGGGGTTACCCTAGATGAAAGACTATCAGATATAGAGGTGACAGTGGAGGAGGTAATGAAACAGTTGACAACTCTAGATGCATCTAAAGCAGTAGGACCAGACAAAGTATCACCGTGGATACTAAGAGAAGCAGCGCAGGCCCTCAGCGTGCCTCTGGCAATGATCTTTAATGAGTCACTTATGTCGGGAGAATTGCCCAGTTGCTGGAAGAAGGCAAATGTCGTGCCGATCTTCAAGAAAGGCGATAGGGAGGAGGCACTTAACTATAGACCTGTATCACTGACAAGCATCCCCTGTAAAATACTGGAAAGAATAATTAGGCTACGACTGGTTGCACACCTGGAGAACATTAGATTTGTGAACAAGCATCAACATGGGTTCTGGACAGGGAAATCGTGCCTAACAAACTTCTGGAATTCTATGATAAAATAACGAGGATAAGACAGGACAGAGATGGTTGGGCAGACTGCATATTTCTGGACTGCCAAAAAGCCTTTGATACAGTACCGCACATGAGACTGCTATTCAAACTCGAGAGGCAGGCGGGGGTAGGGGGAAAGGTCCTAGCATGGATAAGGAACTACCTAACAGGAAGGAGCCAAAGAGTTACGGTAAGGGGCGAGAAGTCGGACTGGCGAACAGTAACAAGTGGAGTACCACAAGGATCGGTGCTGGGACCAATTCTATTTCTTGTATATGTTAACGACATGTTTACGGGTGTAGAGTCCTACATGTCGATGTTTGCGGATGACGCAAAGTTGATGAGAAGAGTTGTGACAGATGAGGATTGCAGGATCCTCCAAGAGGACCTGAACAGGTTGCAGAGATGGTCAGAGAAATGGCTACTGGAATTCAACACGAGCAAATGTAAAGTTATGGAAATGGGACTAGGAGATAGGAGACCAAAGGGACAGTACACAATGAAGGGGAACAGCCTACCTGTGACGACGCGCGAAAGAGACCTGGGTGTGGACGTAACACCTAATCTATCTCCTGAGGCACATATAAATAGGATAACGACAGCAGCGTACTCTACACTGGCAAAAGTTAGAACATCATTCAGAAACCTAAGTAAGGAGGCATTTAGGGCTCTTTACACTGCCTACGTGAGGCCAGTCTTAGAGTATGCCGCCTCATCATGGAGTCCCCATCTAAAGAAGCACATAATGAAACTGGAAAAGGTTCAGAGGTTTGCAACGAGACTCGTCCCAGAGCTACGAGGGATGGGGTATGAGGAGCGCCTGGGGGAACTATGCCTTACGACACTAGAAAGAAGAAGGGAGAGGGGGGACATGATAGGAACGTATAAAATACTCAGAGGGATTGACAGAGTGGACATAGACGAAATGTTCACACGGAATAGTAACAGAACGAGGGGACATGGATGGAAGTTAGAAACTCAGATGAGTCACAGAGATGTTAGGAAGTTTTCTTTTAGCGTGAGAGTAGTGGGAAAATGGAATGCACTTAAGGAACAGGTTGTGGAAGCCAATACTATTCATAATTTTAAAACCAGGTATGATAGGGAAATGGGACAGGAGTCATTGCTGTAAACAACTGATGCTCGAAAGGCGGGATCCAAGAGTCAATGCTCGATCCTGCAGACACATATAGGTGAGTACATATAGGTGAGTACAGGTACTGTAGCACTGGTACTGTAGTACAGGTACTGTAGCACTGGTACTGTAGCACTGGTACTGTAGCACTGGTACTGTAGTACAGGTACTGTAGTACAGGTACTGTAGCACTGGTACTGTAGCACAGGTACTGTAGTACAGGTACTGTAGCACTGGTACTGTAGCACTGGTACTGTAGCACAGGTACTGTAGTACAGGTACTGTAGTACAGGTACTGTAGCACTGGTACTGTAGCACAGGTGCTGTAGTACAGGTACTGTAGTACAGGTACTGTAGTACAGGTACTGTAGTACAGGTACTGTAGCACAGGTACTGTAGTACAGGTACTGTAGTACAGGTACTGTAGCACAGGTACTGTAGTACAGGTACTGTAGCACTGGTACTGTAGCACAGGTACTGTAGTACAGGTACTGTAGTACAGGTACTGTAGTACAGGTACTGTAGCACTGGTACTGTAGCACAGGTACTGTAGTACAGGTACTGTAGTACAGGTACTGTAGCACAGGTACTGTAGCACAGGTACTGTAGCACAGGTGCTGTAGCACTGGTACTGTAGTACAGGTACTGTAGCACAGGTACTGTAGCACAGGTACTGTAGCACTGGTACTGTAGCACAGGTACTGTAGTACAGGTACTGTAGCACAGGTACTGTAGCACTGGTACTGTAGCACAGGTGCTGTAGCACTGGTACTGTAGCACAGGTACTGTAGCACTGGTACTGTAGCACTGGTACTGTAGCACAGGTACTGTAGCACAGGTACTGTAGCACAGGTACTGTAGCACAGGTACTGTAGCACAGGTACTGTAGCACAGGTACTGTAGCACTGGTACTGTAGCACAGGTACTGTAGCACTGGTACTGTAGCACAGGTACTGTAGCACAGGTGCTGTAGCACTGGTACTGTAGCACTGGTACTGTAGCACTGGTACTGTAGCACAGGTACTGTAGCACAGGTGCTGTAGCACAGGTACTGTAGCACAGGTACTGTAGCACAGGTGCTGTAGCACTGGTACTGTAGCACAGGTACTGTAGCACTGGTACTGTAGCACTGGTACTGTAGCACAGGTACTGTAGCACTGGTACTGTAGCACAGGTACTGTAGCACAGGTACTGTAGCACTGGTACTGTAGCACAGGTACTGTAGCACAGGTACTGTAGCACAGGTACTGTAGCACAGGTACTGTAGCACTGGTACTGTAGCACTGGTACTGTAGCACTGGTACTGTAGCACAGGTGCTGTAGCACTGGTACTGTAGCACAGGTACTGTAGCACAGGTGCTGTAGCACAGGTACTGTAGTACAGGTACTGTAGTACAGGTACTGTAGCACTGGTACTGTAGCACAGGTACTGTAGCACAGGTGCTGTAGCACTGGTACTGTAGCACTGGTACTGTAGCACTGGTACTGTAGCACTGGTACTGTAGCACTGGTACTGTAGCACAGGTGCTGTAGCACTGGTACTGTAGCACTGGTACTGTAGCACTGGTACTGTAGCACTGGTACTGTAGCACTGGTACTGTAGCACTGGTACTGTAGCACTGGTACTGTAGCACAGGTGCTGTAGCACAGGTACTGTAGCACAGGTACTGTAGCACAGGTGCTGTAGCACTGGTACTGTAGCACAGGTGCTGTAGCACTGGTACTGTAGCACTGGTACTGTAGCACTGGTACTGTAGCACTGGTACTGTAGCACTGGTACTGTAGCACTGGTACTGTAGCACTGGTACTGTAGCACAGGTGCTGTAGCACAGGTACTGTAGCACAGGTACTGTAGCACAGGTGCTGTAGCACTGGTACTGTAGCACAGGTGCTGTAGCACTGGTACTGTAGCACTGGTACTGTAGCACAGGTGCTGTAGCACTGGTACTGTAGCACTGGTACTGTAGCACTGGTACTGTAGCACAGGTACTGTAGTACAGGTGCTGTAGCACTGGTACTGTAGCACAGGTGCTGTAGCACTGGTACTGTAGCACTGGTACTGTAACACAGGTGCTGTAGCACAGGTACTGTAGCACTGGTACTGTAGCACTGGTACTGTAGTACAGGTGCTGTAGCACAGGTACTGTAGCACAGGTGCTGTAGCACTGGTACTGTAGCACTGGTACTGTAACACAGGTGCTGTAGCACTGGTACTGTAGCACTGGTACTGTAGCACTGGTACTGTAGTACAGGTGCTGTAGCACAGGTACTGTAGCACTGGTACTGTAGCACTGGTACTGTAGCACAGGTACTGTAGCACAGGTACTGTAGCACAGGTACTGTAGCACAGGTGCTGTAGCACAGGTACTGTAGCACAGGTACTGTAGCACAGGTACTGTAGCACAGGTGCTGTAGCACAGGTGCTGTAGCACAGGTACTGTAGCACAGGTGCTGTAGCACAGGTACTGTAGCACAGGTGCTGTAGCACAGGTGCTGTAGCACAGGTACTGTAGCACAGGTGCTGTAGCACAGGTACTGTAGCACAGGTGCTGTAGCACAGGTGCTGTAGCACAGGTACTGTAGCACAGGTGCTGTAGCACAGGTACTGTAGCACAGGTGCTGTAGCACAGGTGCTGTAGCACAGGTGCTGTAGCACAGGTGCTGTAGCACAGGTGCTGTAGCACAGGTGCTGTAGCACAGGTGCTGTAGCACAGGTGCTGTAGCTGATGTGTGGAAAAAGGTTAACATAGTTCCAATCTACAAAAGTGGAAGCAGGGAAGACCCCCTAATTATAGACCGGTATCATTGACAAGTGTAATAGTCAAAATATTGGAAAAAATAATTATAACTAAATGGGTAGAACACCTGGAGAGAAATGATATAATATCAGACAGACAGCATGATTTTCGATCTGGAAGATCCTGTGTATCGAATTTACTCAGTTTCTATGATCGAGCCACAGAGATATTACAGGAAAGAGATGGTTGGGCTGACTGCATTTATCTGGACCTAAAAAAGGCTTTCGACAGAGTTCCACATAAGAGGTTGTTCTGGAAACTGGAAAATATTGGAGGGGTGACAGGTAAGCTTCTAACATGGATGAAAAATTTTCTGACTGATAGAAAAATGAGGGCAGTGATCAGAGGCAATGTATCGGACTGGAGAAATGTCACAAGTGGAGTACCACAGGGTTCAGTTCTTGCACCAGTGATGTTTATTGTCTACATAAATGATCTACCAGTTGGTATACAGAATTATATGAACATGTTTGCTGATGATGCTAAGATAATAGGAAGGATAAGAAACTTGGATGATTGTCATGCCCTTCAAGATGACCTGGACAAAATAAGTATATGGAGCGCCACTTGGCAAATGGAATTTAATGTTAATAAATGCCATGTTATGGAATGTGGAATAGGAGAACACAGACCCCACACAACCTATATATTATGTGAGAAATCTTTAAAGAATTCTGATAAAGAAAGAGATCTAGGGGTGGTTCTAGATAGAAAATTATCACCTGAGGACCACATAAAGAATATTGTGCGAGGGGCCTACGCCACGCTTTCTAACTTCAGAATTGCTTTTAAATACATGGATGGCGATATACTAAAGAAATTGCTCACGACTTTGTTAGGCCAAAGCTAGAATATGCAGCGGTTGTGTGGTGCCCATATCTTAAGAAGCACATCAACAAACTGGAAAAGGTGCAAAGACATGCTACTAAGTGGCTCCCAGAACTGAAGGGCAAGAGCTACGAGCAGAGGTTAGAGGCATTAAATATGCCAAAACTAGAAGACAGAAGAAAAAGAGGTGATATGATCACTACATACAAAATAGTAACAGGAATTGATAAAATCGATAGGGAAGATTTCCTGAGACCTGGAACTTTAAGAACAAGAGGTCATAGATTTAAACTAGCTAAACACAGATGCCGAAGAAATATAAGAAAATTCACTTTCGCAAACAGAGTGGTAGACGGTTGGAACAAGTTAGGGGAGAAGGTGGTGGAGGCCAAGACCGTCAGTAGTTTCAAAGCGTTATATGACAAAGAGTGCTGGGAAGACGGGACACCACGAGCGTAGCTCTCATCCTGTAACTACACTTAGGTAATTACACTTAGGTAATTACAGTATCAAGTATCAAAAGAATATCATCAGCGGCATATGCTAGACTGGCCAACATAAGAACTGCCTTTAGAAACTTTTGTAAGGAATCTTTCAGAACCCTGTATACCACCTATGTCAGACCAATCCTGGAGTATGCAGCTCCAGCCTAGAGTCCATACCTAGTTTAACACAAGACAAAGAGAAGATTCAGCGCTATGCCACCAGGCTCGTCCCGGAACTGAGAGGATTGAGCTACGAGGAAAGGCTAAAGGAACTGAACCTCACATCCCTGGAAAACAGAAGAGTAAGGGGAGACATGATAACCACCTACAAACTTCTCAGGGGAATTGACAGGGTGGACAAAGACAAACTCTTCACCACGGGTGGGACACGAACAAGGGGACACAGGTGGAAACTGAGTACCCAGATGAGCCACAGAGACGTTACAAAGAATTTTTTCAGTGTCAGAGTAGTTAATAAATGGAATGCACTAGGAAGTGATGTGGTGGAGGCTGACTCCATACACAGTTTCAAATGTAGATATGATAGAGCCCAGTAGGCTCAGGAAACTGTACACCAGTTGATTGACAGTTGAGAGGCGGGACCAAAGAGCCAGAGCTCAACCCCCGCAAGCACAGTTAGGTGAGTACAATTAGGTGAGTACAGGTACTGTAGCACAGGTAATGGAGCACCGAGTCCTACGTCAATTAACTATCCTACTAAAGTGCCCTATCCTAACCTGCCACAAGAACCACGTACAGAAAACAGGACATTATGTCAATTTCGTGATCCACTGATACTTTCAATGCACGTACACAGCACGTGAGCACGTTGATGTGTTCACACGTGCCTCTCTCCTCCCCCTTCCTCTCATATATATATATATATATATATATATATATATATATATATATATATATATATAAACCTAAATATGTATTTGCATTGTTGCAAGGTTGTGTCAACACCAATGATTGCAATTGCGTCCAAAGTGAAGTGTGGGAGAGAGATGGTGTCCAGTGGTCGCGTGCCGGGGACCAGGAGTTGCACCGCCTCTCTCACACACAACTTGGGTTTCCTCCTGCCGTAAAAGCTCCTTCAATCATGCCTTTATATTTTTTCCTGTGTGCGCGAGCCCAGGCAAGTCGAGGACGAGAAACATAGCAGCGTGTGAAGAGAGGGAAGTTTTGAGGGACCATTTGGTAGTGATGGTTGTGTGATGTGTGTGGGGGGCGCTGGCCCCGTCCGCTGGGGGGGCGCTGGCCCCGTCCGCTGGGGGGGGCGCTGGCCCCGTCCGCTGGGGGGGGGCGCTGGCCCCGTCCGCTGGGGGGGCGCTGGCCCCGTCCGCTGGAGGGGGCGCTGGCCCCGTCCGCTGGAGGGGGCGCTGGCCCCGTCCGCTGGAGGGGGCGCTGGCCCGTCCGCTGGAGGGGGCGCTGGCCCCGTCCGCTGGAGGGGGCGCTGGCCCCGTCCGCTGGAGGGGGGCTGGCCCCGTCCGCTGGAGGGCGCTGGCCCCGTCCGCTGGGGGGGGGGGGGCGCTGGCCCCGTCCGCTGGAGGGGGCGCTGGCCCCGTCCGCTGGGGGGGGACACTCTCTCCTGTACGCGGTATTGGTAACCCATATATTGGTCTACCTGTCTCCCTCCCCCTGGCTGTCTGTCCCTCTGGCAGTCTGTCCCCCCCTGGCTGTCTGTCCCTCTGGCAGTCTGTCCCCCCCTGGCTGTCTGTCCCTCTGGCAGTCTGTCCCCCCCTGGCTGTCTGTCCCTCTGACAGTCTGTCCCCCCCTGGCTGTCTGGCTCTCCTAGCTGTCTACCCCCCCTGGCTGTCTGTCCCCCTGGCAGTCTGTCCCCCTGGCAGTCTGTCCCCCCTGGCAGTCTGTCCCCCCTGGTTGTCTACCAGGGAGGGCAGACAGCCAGGGGGGAAGATGTGCCGAAACGTCGTCACATAAGGGTCCTGGACGGACAGAAACGTCGTCACATAAGGGTCCTGGACGGACAGAAACGTCGTCACATAAGGGTCCTGGACGGACAGAAACGTCGTCACATAAGGGTCCTGGACGGACAGAAACGTCGTCACATAAGGGTCCAGGACGGACAGAAACGTCACATAAGGGTCCAGGACGGACAGAAACGTCGTCACATAAGGGTCCAGGACGGACAGAAACGTCGTCACATAAGGGTCCAGGACGGACAGAAACGTCGTCACATAAGGGTCCTGGACGGACAGAAACGTCGTCACATAAGGGTCCAGGACGGACAGAAACGTCGTCACATAAGGGTCCTGGACGGACAGAAAACGTCGCCACATAAGGGTCCTGGACGGACAGAAACGTCGTCACATAAGGGTCCAGGACGGACAGAAACGTCGTCACATAAGGGTACAGGACGGACAGAAACGTCGTCACATAAGGGTCCAGGACGGACAGAAACGTCGTCACATAAGGGTCCAGGACGGACAGAAACGTCGTCACATAAGGGTCCAGGACGGACAGAAACGTCGTCACATAAGGGTCCAGGACGGACAGAAACGTCGTCACATAAGGGTACAGGACGGACAGAAACGTCGTCACATAAGGGTCCAGGACGGACAGAAACGTCACACAAGGGTCCAGGACGGACAGAAACGTCGTCACATAAGGGTCCAGGACGGAGAGAAACGTCGTCACATAAGGGTCCAGGACGGACAGAAACGTCGTCACATAAGGGTCCAGGACGGACAGAAACGTCGTCACATAAGGGTCCAGGACGGACAGAAACGTCGTCACATAAGGGTCCAGGACGGACAGAAACGTCGTCACACAAGGGTCCAGGACGGACAGAAACGTCGTCACATAAGGGTCCAGGACGGAGAGAAACGTCGTCACATAAGGGTCCAGGACGGACAGAAACGTCGTCACATAAGGGTCCAGGACGGACAGAAACGTCGTCACATAAGGGTCCAGGACGGACAGAAACGTCGTCACATAAGGGTCCAGGACGGACAGAAACGTCGTCACATAAGGGTCCAGGACGGACAGAAACGTCGACTTTACCATTATTCGCAGGTGTGTGGGGTCCGTCTGTGATACTCAACCCCGTTATTGTGACCTACTCTCTGCGTCTCGTTATAACGTCAACCCCCTCCCGTCCCCCCCTTAAAAATGGTGCGGGCATCTGTCTTGGTACAATTTCCACCGTCTATTAAGCTTGGTATAAAGCTTGGTATAAAGCTAGGTATAAAGCTTGGTATAAAGCTTGGTATAAACAAACATCCACTACGGGCTCACCATAGCCCGTGCTACCTGGAACTTCTTGTTACAGGTAGCGAAACTTTAACAACATTGGTATAAAGCTTGGTATAAAGCTTGGTATAAAGCTCGATGTAAAGCTTGGTATAAAGCTTGATATAAAGCTTGGTATAAAGCTCGATGTAAAGCTTGGTATAAAGCTTGATATAAAGCTTGATATAAAGCTTGGTATAAAGCTCGATGTAAAGCTTGGTATAAAGCTGGTATAAAGCTTGATATAAAGCTTGATATAAAGCTTGGTATAAAGCTTAGTGTTACTTGCTTAACTGACTCAAGTGAACAGTTCCTCAAACAAGAAGATTAACATCTGTCACTCTTTAAAATCTTAGGTTATCTTGCGGGTGCAAAATGGGGGGAATGTTTTAAGAATCTTTTTATCATTACTTGACATAGTGTATGCCTAACTCAAACAATGTGGGGTTTATTGTTCCACACACACATTTCTGATGTCTCTCAGGTGTTCACATTCACGTAGATAGTGGTCAAGGGCGGTGTCCATCACTCTTCTCACAGATTCTGCAACTTCGCTGATTCAAATGTTTCATTCCGTATCTCCATGGATATTTGTATCCAAGACGGATTCTCGCTATTACTGATTCTCTCCCTCGTCCTCCTCCTCTTTGGCCATAATGATTGGATTGCCAGCTGCAACCATGTTGTACCATCTTGCAAATTCACTGGTTTGTGCTTCTATCCTCCTTTCCTCAGTTACCTTGTCACGGTGATGTTGCCTGACAATACCTCTAATTGTAGTAGAGTCTTGGGTATGAGTATTCAATATGGTCTCCTTCAGCAGCCAGCACATCTGCTCGTTCATTCCACATATTCCAACATGGGAGGGGATCCACAGGAACTTGACGCTCTTCTCTTGATCTCAGCAACTATTGCAAGATTTTCTGCCCAATTTCTACTTAGGCTTTGTAGCGCTGCTTTGAATCGACTGAGCGGCTACGACACCTCATCCAATGGGTGCCAGCGGTGCCAATTGTGGTATTCTCCATAATGAACTAGTAGACCAACTAGCCAAAACGGTGCACAACACGCCTCACATTACCCATCGTCCATTCCCATGTTGCAGTAAAGGAGCCTTCAAAGATACCATCACCCAAGATTTTGCAGCGAAATGGAAAACGTGATCTCACCTTTGTACTATGGGTCCATTAAAAAGAAAATTGGGAACTTGGAAACATGTCAGATATAGAAACAGAGAAATTGATGTAACGATGACCAGATTAAGGCTGGGACACACCAACTGGCAGCACACAGCTCTAAGTACAGAACAGACATCAACGAACTCTGCATCCACTGTCAGGTGTGCCTGAAACAATCGAACACTATCTCCTTCATTGCTTCCGATATTATAGTGCCAGAGTAAATTTCAAACACGTATTTATCCCGCTTAAAATACCCGACCGGGGAGCCGGTCGGCCCGAGCGGACAGCACGCTGGACTTGTGATCCTGTGGTCCCGGGTTCGATCCCGGGCGCCGGTGAGAAACAATGGGCAGAGTTTCTTTCACCCTATGCCCCTGTT
>WNGS01167943.1:46250-63033 GCA_020271785.1 Procambarus virginalis | reverse complement strand
TGTTGACCACAACAGACAGTGTTGACCACAACAGACTGTGTTGACCACAACAGACAGTGTTGACCACAACAGACAGTGTTGACCACAACAGACAGTGTTGACCACAACAGTGTTGACCACAACAGACAGTGTTGACCACAACAGACAGTGTTGACCACAACAGTGTTGACCACAACAGACAGTGTTGAACACAACAGACAGTGTTGACCACAACAGTGTTGACCACAACAGACAGTGTTGACCACAACAGTGTTGACCACAACAGTGTTGACAACAACAAACAGCGATGACCACAACAGTGTTGACCACAACAGTGTTGACCACAACAGACAGTGTTGACCACAACAGACAGTGTTGACCACAACAGTGTTGACCACAACAGACAGTGTTGACCACAACAGACAGTGTTGACCACAACAGACAGTGTTGACCACAACAGACAGTGTTGACCACAACAGACAGTGTTGACCACAACAGTGTTGACCACAACAGACAGTGTTGACCACAACAGACAGTGATGACCACAACAGTGTTGACCACAACAGACAGTGTTGACCACAACAGACAGTGTTGACCACAACAGACAGTGTTGACCACAACAGACAGTGTTGACCACAACAGTGTTGACCACAACAGACAGCGATGACCACAACAGTGTTGACCACAACAGACAGTGTTGACCACAACAGACAGTGTTGACCACAACAGACAGTGTTGACCACAACAGACAGTGTTGACCACAACAGTGTTGACCACAACAGACAGTGTTGACCACAACAGACAGTGTTGACCACAACAGACAGTGTTGACCACAACAGACAGTGTTGACCACAACAGACAGTGTTGACCACAACAGACAGTGTTGACCACAACAGACAGTGTTGACCACAACAGTGTTGACCACAACAGACAGTGTTGACCACAACAGACAGTGTTGACCACAACAGACAGTGTTGACCACAACAGACAGTGTTGACCACAACAGTGTTGACCACAACAGTGTTGACCACAACAGTGTTGACCACAACAGTGTTGACCACAACAGTGTTGACCACAACAGACAGTGTTGACCACAACAGACAGTGTTGACCACAACAGACAGTGTTGACCACAACAGACAGTGTTGACCACAACAGACAGTGTTGACCACAACAGTGTTGACCACAACAGTGTTGACCACAACAGACAGTGTTGACCACAACAGTGTTGACCCACAACAGTGTTGACCACAACAGACAGTGTTGACCACAACAGACAGTGTTGACCACAACAGACAGTGTTGACCACACAGTGTTGACCACAACAGTGTTGACCACAACAGACAGTGTTGACCACAACAGACAGTGTTGACCACAACAGACAGTGTTGACCACAACAGACAGTGTTGACCACAACAGACAGTGTTGACCACAACAGACAGTGTTGACCACAACAGACAGTGTTGACCACAACAGACAGTGTTGACCACAACAGACAGTGTTGACCACAACAGACAGTGTTGACCACAACAGACAGTGTTGACCACAACAGACAGTGTTGACCACAACAGTGTTGACCACAACAGACAGTGTTGACCACAACAGACAGTGTTGACCACAACAGACAGTGTTGACCACAACAGACAGTGTTGACCACAACAGTGTTGACCACAACAGACAGTGTTGACCACAACAGACAGTGTTGACCACAACAGACAGTGTTGACCACAACAGACAGTGTTGACCACAACAGACAGTGTTGACCACAACAGACAGTGTTGACCACAACAGTGTTGACCACAACAGTGTTGACCACAACAGACAGTGTTGACCACAACAGACAGTGTTGACCACAACAGACAGTGTTGACCACAACAGACAGTGTTGACCACAACAGACAGTGTTGACCACAACAGACAGTGTTGACCACAACAGACAGTGTTGACCACAACAGACAGTGTTGACCACAACAGACAGTGTTGACCACAACAGACAGTGTTGACCACAACAGACAGTGTTGACCACAACAGACAGTGTTGACCACAACAGTGTTGACCACAACAGACAGTGTTGACCACAACAGACAGTGTTGACCACAACAGACAGTGTTGACCACAACAGACAGCGTTGACCACAACAGTGTTGACCACAACAGACAGTGTTGACCACAACAGACAGTGTTGACCACAACAGACAGTGTTGACCACAACAGACAGTGTTGACCACAACAGACAGTGTTGACCACAACAGTGTTGACCACAACAGTGTTGACCACAACAGTGTTGGCCACAACAGTGTTGACCACAACAGTGTTGACCACAACAGACAGTGTTGACCACAACAGACAGTGTTGACCACAACAGACAATGTTGACCACAACAGACAGTGTTCACCACAACAGACAGTGTTGACCACAACAGTGTTGACCACAACAGTGTTGACAACAACAGACAGTGTTGACCACAACAGTGTTGCCCACAACAGTGTTGACCACAACAGACAGTGTTGACCACAACAGACAGTGTTGACCACAACAGACAGTGTTGACCACAACAGTGTTGACCACAACAGTGTTGACCACAACAGACAGTGTTGACCACAACAGACAGTGTTGACCACAACAGACAGTGTTGACCACAACAGACAGTGTTGACCACAACAGACAGTGTTGACCACAACAGACAGTGTTGACCACAACAGACAGTGTTGACCACAACAGACAGTGTTGACCACAACAGACAGTGTTGACCACAACAGACAGTGTTGACCACAACAGACAGTGTTGACCACAACAGACAGTGATGACCACAACAGTGTTGACCACAACAGACAGTGTTGACCACAACAGACAGTGTTGACCACAACAGACAGTGTTGACCACAACAGACAGTGTTGACCACAACAGTGTTGACCACAACAGTGTTGACCACAACAGACAGTGTTGACCACAACAGACAGTGTTGACCACAACAGACAGTGTTGACCACGACAGACAGTGTTGACCACAACAGACAGTGTTGACCACAACAGTGTTGACCACAACAGTGTTGACCACAACAGACAGTGTTGACCACAACAGACAGCGATGACCACAACAGTGTTGACCACAACAGACAGCGATAACCACAACAGTGTTGACCACAACAGACAGTGTTGACCACAACAGTGTTGACCACAACAGACAGTGTTGACCACAACAGACAGCGATGACCACAACAGTGTTGACCACAACAGACAGTGTTGACCACAACAGACAGTGTTGACCACAACAGACAGTGTTGACCACAACAGACAGCGTTGACCACAACAGTGTTGACCACAACAGACAGTGTTGACCACAACAGACAGTGTTGACCACAACAGACAGTGTTGACCACAACAGACAGTGTTGACCACAACAGACAGTGTTGACCACAACAGACAGTGTTGACCACAACAGACAGTGTTGACCACAACAGACAGTGTTGACCACAACAGACAGTGTTGACCACAACAGACAGTGTTGACCACAACAGACAGTGTTGACCACAACAGTGTTGACCACAACAGACAGTGTTGACCACAACAGACAGTGATGACCACAACAGTGTTGACCACAACAGACAGTGTTGACCACAACAGACAGTGTTGACCACAACAGACAGTGTTGACCACAACAGACAGTGTTGACCACAACAGTGTTGACCACAACAGACAGTGTTGACCACAACAGACAGTGTTGACCACAACAGACAGTGTTGACCACAACAGACAGTGTTGACCACAACAGACAGTGTTGACCACAACAGACAGTGTTGACCACAACAGACAGTGTTGACCACAACAGTGTTGACCACAACAGACAGTGTTGACCACAACAGACAGTGTTGACCACAACAGACAGTGTTGACCACAACAGACAGTGTTGACCACAACAGACAGTGTTGACCACAACAGACAGTGTTGACCACAACAGACAGTGTTGACCACAACAGTGTTGACCACAACAGTGTTGACCACAACAGACAGTGTTGACCACAACAGACAGTGTTGACCACAACAGACAGTGTTGACCACGACAGACAGTGTTGACCACAACAGACAGTGTTGACCACAACAGTGTTGACCACAACAGTGTTGACCACAACAGACAGTGTTGACCACAACAGACAGTGTTGACCACAACAGTGTTGACCACAACAGACAGTGTTAACACAACAGTGTTGACCACAACAGACAGTGTTGACCACAACAGTGTTGACCACAACAGACAGTG
The DNA here is from genome assembly GCA_020271785.1 of Procambarus virginalis. Lineage (NCBI taxonomy): Eukaryota > Metazoa > Arthropoda > Malacostraca > Decapoda > Cambaridae > Procambarus > Procambarus virginalis. Next base: position 58,800 of record WNGS01167943.1, on the reverse strand, counting down.
TTGACCACAACAGACAGTGTTGACCACAACAGTGTTGACCACAACAGACAGTGTTGACCACAACAGACAGTGTTGACCACAACAGACAGTGTTGACCACAACAGACAGCGATGACCACAACAGTGTTGACCACAACAGACAGTGTTGACCACAACAGACAGTGTTGACCACAACAGACAGTGTTGACACAACAGACAGTGTTGACCACAACAGACAGTGTTGACCACAACAGACAGTGTTGACCACAACAGACAGTGTTGACCACAACAGACAGTGTTGACCACAACAGACAGTGTTGACCACAACAGACAGTGTTGACCACAACAGACAGTGTTGACCACAACAGACAGTGTTGACCACAACAGACAGTGTTGACCACAACAGTGTTGACTACAACAGGCAGTGTTGACCACAACAGACAGCGATGACCACAACAGTGTTGACCACAACAGACAGTGTTGACCACAACAGACAGTGTTGACCACAACAGACAGTGTTGACCACAACAGACAGTGTTGACCACAACAGTGTTGACCACAACAGACAGTGTTGACCACAACAGACAGTGTTGACCACAACAGACAGTGTTGACCACACAGACAGTGTTGACCACAACAGACAGTGTTGACCACAACAGACAGTGTTGACCACAACAGACAGTGTTGACCACAACAGTGTTGACCACAACAGACAGTGTTGACCACAACAGACAGTGTTGACCACAACAGACAGTGTTGACCACAAACAGTGTTGACCACAACAGACAGTGTTGACCAACCAGACAGTGTTGACCACAACAGTGTTGACCACAACAGACAGTGTTGACCACAACAGACAGTGTTGACCACAACAGTGTTGACCACAACAGACAGTGTTGACCACAACAGACAGTGTTGACCACAACAGTGTTGACCACAACAGACAGTGTTGACCACAACAGACAGTGTTGACCACAACAGACAGTGTTGACCACAACAGACTGTGTTGACCACAACAGACAGTGTTGACCACAACAGACAGTGTTGACCACAACAGACAGTGTTGACCACAACAGACAGTGTTGACCACAACAGACAGTGTTGACCACAACAGACAGTGTTGACCACAACAGTGTTGACCACAACAGACAGTGTGACCACAACAGACAGTGTTGACCAAAACAGACAGTGTTGACCACAACAGACAGTGTTGACCACAACAGACAGTGTTGACCACAACAGACAGTGTTGACCACAACAGACAGTGTTGACCACAACAGACAGTGTTGACCACAACAGACAGTGTTGACCACAACAGACAGTGTTGACCACAACAGACAGTGTTGACCACAACAGACAGTGTTGACCACAACAGTGTTGACCACAACAGACAGTGTTGACCACAACAGACAGTGTTGACCACAACAGTGTTGACCACAACAGACAGTGTTGACCACAACAGACAGTGTTGACCACAACAGTGTTGACCACAACAGACAGTGTTGACCACAACAGTGTTGACCACAACAGTGTTGACAAAACAAACAGTGTTGACCACAACAGAGTTGACCACAACAGTGTTGACCACAACAGACAGTGTTGACCACAACAGACAGTGTTGACCACAACAGTGTTGACCACAACAGACAGTGTTGACCACAACAGACAGTGTTGACCACAACAGACAGTGTTGACCACAACAGACAGTGTTGACCACAACAGACAGTGTTGACCACAACAGTGTTGACCACAACAGACAGTGTTGACCACAACAGACAGTGTTGACCACAACAGTGTTGACCACAACAGACAGTGTTGACCACAACAGACAGTGTTGACCACAACAGACAGTGTTGACCACAACAGACAGTGTTGACCACAACAGACAGTGTTGACCACAACAGTGTTGACCACAACAGACAGCGATGACCACAACAGTGTTGACCACAACAGACAGTGTTGACCACAACAGACAGTGTTGACCACAACAGACAGTGTTGACCACAACAGACAGTGTTGACCTCAACAGTGTTGAATACAACAGACTGTGTTGACCACAACAGACAGTGTTGACCACAACAGACAGTGTTGACCACAACAGACAGTGTTGACCACAACAGACAGTGTTGACCACAACAGACAGTGTTGACCACAACAGACAGTGTTGACCACAACAGTGTTGACCACAACAGACAGTGTTGACCACAACAGACAGTGTTGACCACAACAGACAGTGTTGACCACAACAGACAGTGTTGACCACAACAGTGTTGACCACAACAGTGTTGACCACAACAGTGTTGGCCACAACAGTGTTGACCACAACAGTGTTGACCACAACAGACAGTGTTGACCACAACAGACAGTGTTGACCACAACAGACAATGTTGACCACGACAGACAGTGTTCACCACAACAGACAGTGTTGACCACAACAGTGTTGACCACAACAGTGTTGACAACAACAGACAGTGTTGACCACAACAGTGTTGCCCACAACAGTGTTGACCACAACAGACAGTGTTGACCACAACAGACAGTGTTGACCACAACAGACAGTGTTGACCACAACAGTGTTGACCACAACAGTGTTGACCACAACAGACAGTGTTGACCACAACAGACAGTGTTGACCACAACAGACAGTGTTGACCACAACAGACAGTGTTGACCACAACAGACAGTGTTGACCACAACAGACAGTGTTGACCACAACAGACAGTGTTGACCACAACAGACAGTGTTGACCACAACAGACTGTGTTGACCACAACAGACAGTGTTGACCACAACAGACAGCGTTGACCACAACAGACAGTGTTGACCACAACAGTGTTGACCACAACAGACAGTGTTGACCACAACAGACAGTGTTGACCACAACAGACAGTGTTGACCACAACAGACAGTGTTGACCACAACAGTGTTGACCACAACAGACAGTGTTGACCACAACAGACAGTGTTGACCACAACAGACAGTGTTGACCACAACAGACAGTGTTGACCACAACAGACAGTGTTGACCACAACAGACAGTGTTGACCACAACAGTGTTGACCACAACAGTGTTGACCACAACAGACAGTGTTGACCACAACAGACAGTGTTGACCACAACAGACAGTGTTGACCACAACAGACAGTGTTGACCACACAGACAGTGTTGACCACAACAGACAGTGTTGACCACAACAGACAGTGTTGACCACAACAGACAGTGTTGACCACAACAGACAGTGTTGACCACAACAGACAGTGTTGACCACAACAGACAGTGTTGACCACAACAGACAGTGATGACCACAACAGTGTTGACCACAACAGACAGTGTTGACCACAACAGACAGTGTTGACCACAACAGACAGTGTTGACCACAACAGACAGTGTTGACCACAACAGTGTTGACCACAACAGACAGTGTTGACCACAACAGACAGTGTTGACCACAACAGACAGTGTTGACCACAACAGACAGTGTTGACCACAACAGACAGTGTTGACCACAACAGTGTTGACCACAACAGTGTTGACCACAACAGTGTTGACCACAACAGTGTTGACCACAACAGTGTTGACCACAACAGACAGTGTTGACCACAACAGACAGTGTTGACCACAACAGACATGTTGACCACAACAGACAGTGTTGACCACAACAGACAGTGTTGACCACAACAGTGTTGACCACAACAGTGTTGACAACAACAGACAGTGTTGACCACAACAGTGTTGCCCACAACAGTGTTGACCACAACAGACAGTGTTGACCACAACAGACAGTGTTGACCACAACAGACAGTGTTGACCACAACAGTGTTGACCAACAACAGTGTTGACCACAACAGACAGTGTTGACCACAACAGACAGTGTGACCACAACAGACAGTGTTGACCACAACAGACAGTGTTGACCACAACAGACAGTGTTGACCACAACAGACAGTGTTGACCACAACAGACAGTGTTGACCACAACAGACAGTGTTGACCACACAGTGTTGACCACAACAGACAGTGTTGACCACAACAGACAGTGTTGACCACAACAGACAGTGTTGACCACAACAGACAGTGTTGACCACAACAGTGTTGACCACAACAGTGTTGACCACAACAGACAGTGTTGACCACAACAGACAGTGTTGACCACAACAGACAGTGTTGACCACACAGACAGTGTTGACCACAACAGACAGTGTTGACCACAACAGTGTTGACCACAACAGTGTTGACCACAACAGACAGTGTTGACCACAACAGACAGTGTTGACCACAACAGTGTTGACCACAACAGACAGTGATACCACAACAGTGTTGACCACAACAGACAGTGTTGACCACAACAGTGTTGACACAACAGACAGTGTTGACCACAACAGACAGTGATGACCACAACAGTGTTGACCACAACAGACAGTGTTGACCACAACAGACAGTGTTGACCACAACAGACAGTGTTGACCACAACAGACAGTGTTGACCACAACAGTGTTGACCACAACAGACAGTGTTGACCACAACAGACAGTGTTGACCACAACAGACAGTGTTGACCACAACAGACAGTGTTGACCACAACAGACAGTGTTGACCACAACAGACAGTGTTGACCACAACAGACAGTGTTGACCACAACAGACAGTGTTGACCACAACAGACAGTGTTGACCACAACAGACAGTGTTGACCACAACAGACAGTGTTGACCACAACAGTGTTGACCACAACAGACAGTGTTGACCACAACAGACAGCGATAACCAACAGTGTTGACCACAACAGACAGTGTTGACCACAACAGACAGCGTTGACCACAACAGACAGTGTTGACCACAACAGACAGCGATGACCAACAACAGTGTTGACCACAACAGACAGTGTTGACCACAACAGACAGTGTTGACCACAACAGACAGTGTTGACCACAGCAGACAGTGTTGACCACAACAGACAGTGTTGACCACAACAGACAGTGTTGACCACAACAGACAGTGTGACCACAACAGTGTTGACCACAACAGACAGTGTTGACCACAACAGACAGTGTTGACCACAACAGACAGTGTTGACCACAACAGACAGTGTTGACCACAACAGACAGTGTTGACCACAACAGACAGTGTTGACCACAACAGTGTTGACCACAACAGTGTTGACCACAACAGACAGTGTGACCACAACAGACAGTGTTGACCACAACAGACAGTGTTGACCACGACAGACAGTGTTGACCACAACAGACAGTGTTGACCAAAACAGTGTTGACCACAACAGTGTTGACCACAACAGACAGTGTTGACCACAACAGACAGCGTTGACCACAACAGTGTTGACCACAACAGACAGCGAAACCACAACAGTGTGGACCACAACAGACAGTGTTGACCACAACAGTGTTGACCACAACAGACAGTGTTGACCAACAGACAGCGATAACCACAACAGTGTTGACCACAACAGACAGTGTTGACCACAACAGACAGTGTTGACCACAACAGACAGTGTTGACCACAACAGACAGTGTTGACCACAACAGACAGTGTTGACCACAACAGACAGTGTTGACCACAACAGACAGTGTTGACCACAACAGACAGTGTTGACCACAACAGACAGTGTTGACCACAACAGAGTGTGACCACAACAGACAGTGTTGACCACAACAGACAGTGTTGACCACAAACAGTGTTGACCACAACAGACAGTGTTGACCACAACAGACAGTGTTGACCACAACAGTGTTGACCACAACAGACAGTGTTGACCACAACAGACAGTGTTGACCACAACAGACAGTGTTGACCACAACAGACAGTGTTGACCACAACAGACAGTGTTGACCACAACAGTGTTGACAACAACAGTGTTGACCACAACAGTGTTGACCACAACAGTGTTGACCACAACAGTGTTGACCACAACAGACAGTGTTGACCACAACAGACAGTGTTGACCCAACAGACAGTGTTGACCACAACAGACAGTGTTGACCACAACAGACAGTGTTGACCACAACAGTGTTGACCACAACAGTGTTGACAACAACAGACAGTGTTGACCACAAAACAGTGTTGCCAACAACAGTGTTGACCACAACAGACAGTGTTGACCACAACAGACAGTGTTGACCACAACAGACAGTGTTGACCACAACAGACAGTGTTGACCACAAACAGTGTTGACCACAAACAGTGTTGACCACAACAGACAGTGTTGACCACACACAGACAGTGTTGACCACACAGACAGTGTTGACCACAAACAGTGTTGACCACAACAGACAGTGTTGACCACAACAGACAGTGTTGACCACAACAGACAGTGTGACCACACAGACAGTGTTGACCACAACAGTGTTGACCACAACAGTGTTGACCACAACAGACAGTGTTGACCACAACAGTGTTGACCACAACAGACAGTGTGACCACAACAGACAGTGTGACCACAACAGACAGTGTTGACCACAACAGACAGTGTTGACCACAACAGACAGTGTTGACCACAACAGTGTTGACCACAACAGTGTTGACCACAACAGACAGTGTTGACCACAACAGACAGTGTTGACCACAACAACAGTGTTGACACCACAACAGACAGCGATGACCCACAACAGTGTTGACCACAACAGACAGTGTTGACCACAACAGTGTTGACCACAACAGACAGTGTTGACCACAACAGACAGTGTTGACCCACAACAGTGTTGACCACAACAGACAGTGTTGACCACAACAGACAGTGTTGACCACAACAGTGTTGACCACAACAGACAGTGTTGACCACAACAGACAGTGTTGACCACAACAGACAGTGTTGACCACAACAGACAGTGTTGACCACAACAGTGTTGACCACAACAGTGTTGACACAACAGACAGTGTTGACCACAACAGTGTTCCCACAACAGTGTTGACCACAACAGACAGTGTTGACCACAACAGACAGTGTTGACCACACAGACAGTGTTGACCACAACAGACAGTGTTGACCACAACAGACAGTGTTGACCACAACAGACAGTGTTGACCACAACAGACAGTGTTGACCACAACAGACGTGTTGACCACAACAGACAGTGTTGACCACAACAGACAGACAGTGTTGACACAACAGACAGTGTTGACCACAACAGACAGTGTTGACCACAACAGACAGTGTTGACCACAACAGACAGTGTTGACCACAACAGACAGTGTTGACCACAACAGACAGTGTTGACCACAACAGACAGTGTTGACCACAACAGACAGTGTTGACCACAACAGACAGTGTTGACCACAACAGACAGTGTTGACCACAACAGACAGTGTTGACCAAACAGACAGTGTTGACACAACAGACAGTGTTGACCACAACAGACAGTGTTGACCACAACAGACAGTGTTGACCACAACAGACAGTGTTGACCACAACAGACAGTGTTGACCACAACAGACAGTGTTGACCACAACAGACAGTGTTGACAACAACAGACAGTGTTGACCACAACAGACAGTGTTGACACAACAGTGTTGACCACAACAGACAGTGTTGACCACAAACAGTGTTGACCACAACAGACAGTGACACAACAGACAGTGTTGACCACAACAGACAGTGTTGACCACAACAGACAGTGTTGACCACAACAGACAGTGTTGACCACAACAGACAGTGTTGACCACAACAGACAGTGTTGACCACAACAGACAGTGTTGACCACAACAGACAGTGTTGACCACAACAGTGTTGACCACAACAGACAGTGTTGACCACAACAGTGTTGACCACAACAGACAGTGTTGACCACAACAGTGTTGACCACACAGTGTTGACCACAACAGACAGTGTTGACCACAACAGTGTTGACCACAACAGTGTTGACCACAACAGTGTTGACCACAACAGTGTTGACCACAACAGACAGCGATGACCACAACAGTGTTGACCACAACAGACAGTGTTGACCACAACAGACAGTGTTGACCACAACAGACAGTGTTGACCACAACAGACAGTGATGACCACAACAGACAGTGTGACCACAACAGTGTTTGACCACAACAGACAGCGATGACCACAACAGTGTTGACCACAACAGACAGTGTTGACCACAACAGTGTTGACCACAACAGACAGTGTTGACCACAACAGACAGTGTTGACCACACAACAGTGTTGACCACAACAGTGTTGACCACAACAGACAGTGTTGACCAACAGACAGTGTTGACCACAACAGACAGTGTTGACCACAACAGTGTTGACCACAACAGTGTTGACCACAACAGACAGTGTTGACCACAACAGACAGTGTTGACCACAACAGACAGTGTGACCACAACAGTGTTGACCACAACAGACAGTGTTGACCACAACAGACAGTGTTGACCACAACAGACGACAGTGTTGACCACAACAGTGTTGACCACAACCAGTGTTGACCACAACAGTGTTGACCACAACAGTGTTGACCACACCAGTTTGACCACAACAGACAGTGTTGACCACAACAGACAGTGTTGACCACAACAGACAGTGTTGACCACAACAGACAGTGTTGACCACAACAGTGTTGACCACAACAGACAGTGTTGACCACAACAGACAGTGTTGACCACAACAGACAGTGTTGACCACAACAGACAGTGTTGACCACAACAGACAGTGTTGACCACAACAGTGTTGACCACAACAGTGTTTGACCACAACAGTGTTTGACCACAACAGTGTTGACCACAACAGACAGTGTTGACCACAACAGACAGTGTTGACCACAACAGACAGTGTTGACCACAACAGACAGTGTTGACCAACAGACAGTGTTGACCAAACAGTGTTGACCACAACAGTGTTGACCACAACAGACAGTGTTGACCACAACAGACAGTGTTGACCACAACAGACAGTGTTGACCACAACAGACAGTGTTGACCACAACAGACAGTGTTGACCACAACAGACAGTGTTGACCACAACAGACAGTGTTGACCACAACAGACAGTGTTGACCACAACAGTGTTGACCACAACAGACAGTGTTGACCACAACAGACAGTGTTGACCACAACAGTGTTGACCACACAGACAGTGTTGACCACAACAGACAGTGTTGACCACAACAGACAGTGTTGACCACAACAGTGTTGACCACAACAGTGTTGACCACAACAGACAGTGTTGACCACAACAGACAGTGTTGACCACAACAGACAGTGTTGACCACAACAGACAGTGTTGACCACAACAGACAGTGTTGACCACAACAGTGTGTGACCACAACAGTGTTGACCACAACAGACAGTGTTGACCACAACACAGTGTTGACCACAACAGTGTTGACCACAACAGACAGTGTTGACCACAACAGTGTTGACCACACAGACAGTGTGACCACACAGTGTTGACCACAACAGACAGTGTTGACCACAACAACAGTGTTGACCACAACAGTGTTGACCACAACAGACAGTGTTGACCACAACAGTGTTGACCACAACAGACAGTGTTGACCACAACAGACAGTGTGACCACAACAGTGTTGACCACAACAGACAGTGTTGACCACAACAGACAGTGTGACCACAACAGACAGTGTTGACCACAACAGACAGTGTTGACCACAACAGACAGTGTTGACCACAACAGACAGTGTTGTTGACCACAACAGTGTTGACCACACAGACAGTGTTGACCACAACAGACAGTGTTGACCACAACAGTGTTGACCACAACAGACAGTGTTGACCACAACAGACAGTGTTGACCACAACAGACAGTGTTGACCACAACAGACAGTGTTGACCACAACAGACAGTGTTGACCACAACAGTGTTGACCACAACAGTGTTGACCACAACAGTGTTGACCACAACAGTGTTGACCACAACAGTGTTGACCACCACTGTTGACCACAACAGACAGTGTTGACCACAACAACAGTGTTGACCACAACAGACAGTGTTGACCACAACAGACAGTGTTGACCACAACAGACAGTGTTGACCACAACAGTGTTGACCCACAACAGTGTTGACCACAACAGACAGTGTTGACCACAACATGTTGCCCACCAGTGTTGACCACAACAGACAGTGTTGACCACAACAGACAGTGTTGACCACACAGACAGTGTTGACCACAACAGACAGTGTTGACCCACAACAGTGTTGACCACAACAGTGTTGACCACAACAGACAGTGTTGACCACAACAGACAGTGTTGACCACAACAGACAGTGTTGACCACAACAGACAGTGTTGACCACAACAGACAGTGTTGACCACAACAGACAGTGTTGACCACAACAGACAGTGTTGACCACAACAGACAGTGTTGACCAAACAGACAGTGTTGACCACAACACAGCGTTGACCACACAGTGTTGACCACAACAGACAGTGTTGACCACAACAGACAGTGTTGACCACAACAGACAGTGTTGACCACAACAGTGTTGACCACAACAGTGTTGACCACAACAGACAGTGTTGACCACAACAGACAGTGTTGACCACACAGACAGTGTTGACCACAACAGACAGTGTTGACCACAACAGACAGTGTTGACCACAACAGTGTTGACCACAACAGTGTTGACCACAACAGACAGTGTTGACCACAACAGACAGCGATGACCACAACAGTGTTGACCACAACAGACAGCGTAACCACAACAGTGTTGACCACAACAGACAGTGTTGACCACAACAGTGTTGACCACAACAGACAGTGTTGACCACACAGACAGCGATGACCACAACAGTGTTGACCACAACAGACAGTGTTGACCACAACAACAGTGTTGACCACAACAGACAGTGTTGACCACAACAGTGTTGACCACAACAGACAGTGTTGACCACAACAGACAGTGTTGACCACACAGACAGTGTTGACCACAACAGTGTTGACCACAACAGTGTGACCACAACAGACAGTGTTGACCACAACAGTGTTGCCCACAACAGTGTTGACCACAACAGACAGTGTTGACCACAACAGACAGTGTTGACCACAACAGACTGTTGACCACAACAGACAGTGTTGACCACAACAGACAGTGTTGACCACAACAGACAGTGTTGACCACAACAGACAGTGTTGACCACAACAGACAGTGTTGACCACAACAGACAGTGTTGACCACAACAGACAGTGTTGACCACAACAGTGTTGACCACAACAGTGTTGACCACAACAGACAGTGTTGACCACAACAGACGCGTTGACCACAACAGTGTTGACCACAACAGACAGTGTTAACACACAGTGTTGACCACAACAGACAGTGTTGACCACCACAGTGTTGACCACACAGACATGTTGACCACAACAGACAGTGTTGACCACAACAGTGTTGACCACACAGACAGTGTTGACCACAACAGACAGTGTTGACCACAACAGACAGTGTTGACCACAACAGTGTTTGACCACAACAGACAGTGTTGACCACAACAGACAGTGTTGACCACAACAGACAGTGTTGACCACAACAGTGTTGACCACAACAGTGTTGACCACAACAGACAGTGTTGACCACAACAGTGTTGACCACAACAGTGTTGACCACAACAGACAGTGTTGACCACACAGACAGTGTTGACCACAAGACGTGTTGACCACAACAGACATGTTGACCCACCAGACAGTGTTGACCACAACAGACAGTGTTGACCACAACAGACAGTGTTGACCACAACAGACAGTGTTGACCACAACAGACAGTGTTGACCACACACAGTGTTGACCACAACAGACAGTGTTGACCACAACAGACAGTGTTGACCACACAGACAGTGTTGACCACAACAGACAGTGTTGACCACAACACAGTGTTGACACAACAGACAGTTTGACCACAACAGACAGTGTTGACCACAACAGACAGTGTTGACCACAACAGACTGTGTTGACCACAACACAGTGTTGACCACAACAGACAGTGTTGACCACAACAGACAGTGTTGACCACAACAGACAGTGTTGACCACAACAGACAGTGTTGACCACAACAGACAGTGTTGACACAAGACAGTGTTGACCACAACAACAGTGTTGACCACAACCGACAGTGTTGACCACAACAGACAGTGTTGACCACAACAGACAGTGTTGACCACAACAGACAGTGTTGACCACAACAGACAGTGTTGACCACAACAGTGTTGACCACACAGACAGTGTTGACCACCACAGTGTTGACCACAACAGACAGTGTTGACCACAACAGACAGTGTTGACCACAACAGACAGTGTTGACCACAACAGACAGTGTTGACCACAACAGACAGTGTTGACCACACAGACAGTGTTGACCACAACAGACAGTGTTGACCACAACAGACAGTGTTGACCACAACAGACAGTGTTGACCACAACAGTGTTGACCACACAGACAGTGTTGACCACAACAGTGTTGACCACAACAGTGTTGACCACAACAGACAGTGTTGACCACAACAGACAGTGTTGACCACAACAGTGTGACCACAACAGTGTTGACCACAACAGTGTTGACCACAACAGACAGTGTTGACCACAACAGACTGTGTTGACCACAACAGTGTTGACCACAACAGACAGTGT
>WNGS01167943.1:6162-36595 GCA_020271785.1 Procambarus virginalis | reverse complement strand
GTTGACCACAACAGACAGTGTTGACCACAACAGACAGTGTTGACCACAACAGACAGTGTTGACCACAACAGACAGTGTTGACACAAACAGACAGTGTTGACCACAACAGTGTTGACCACAACAGTGTTGACAACAACAGTGTTGACCACAACAGTGTTGACCACAACAGACAGTGTTGACCACAACAGACAGTGTTGACAACAACAGTGTGACCCACAGACAGTGTTGACCACAACAGTGTTGACCACAACAGACAGTGTTGACCACAACAGACAGTGTTGACCACAACAGACAGTGTTGACCACAACAGACAGTGTTGACCACAACAGACAGTGTTGACCACAACAGTGTTGACCACAACAGTGTTGACCACAACAGACAGTGTTGACCACAACAGACAGTGTTGACCACAACAGTGTTGACCACAACAGACAGTGTTGACCACAACAGACAGTGTTGACCACAACAGACAGTGTTGACCACAACAGACAGTGTTGACCACAACAGACAGTGTTGACCACAACAGACAGTGTTGACCACAACAGACAGTGTTGACCACAACAGACAGTGTTGACCACAACAGACAGTGTTGACCACAACAGACTGTTGACCACAACAGACAGTGTTGACCACAACAGACAGTGTTGACCACAACAGACTGTGTTGACCACAACAGACAGTGTTGACCACAACAGACAGTGTTGACCACAACAGACAGTGTTGACCACAACAGACAGTGTTGACCACAACAGACAGTGTTGACCACAACAGACAGTGTTGACCACAACAGACAGTGTTGACCACAACAGTGTTGACCACAACAGTGTTGACCACAACAGTGTTGACCACAACAGACAGTGTTGACCACAACAGTGTTGACCACAACAGACAGTGTTGACCACAACAGACAGTGTTGACCACAACAGACAGTGTTGACCACAACAGACAGTGTTGACCACAACAGACAGTGTTGACCACAACAGTGTTGACCACAACAGACAGTGTTGACCACAACAGTGTTGACCACAACAGACAGTGTTGACCACAACAGTGTTGACCACAACAGACAGTGTTGACCACAACAGACAGTGTTGACCACAACAGACAGTGTTGACCACAACAGTGTTGACCACAACAGACAGTGTTGACCACAACAGACAGTGTTGACCACAACAGACAGTGTTGACCACAACAGACAGTGTTGACCACAACAGTGTTGACCACAACAGTGTTGACCACAACAGACAGTGTTGACCACAACAGACAGTGTTGACCACAACAGACAGTGTTGACCACAACAGTGTTGACCACAACAGACAGTGTTGACCACAACAGACAGTGTTGACCACAACAGACAGTGTTGACCACAACAGACAGTGTTGACCACAACAGTGTTGACCACAACAGTGTTGACCACAACAGTGTTGACCACAACAGTGTTGACCACAACAGACAGTGTTGACCACAACAGACAGTGTTGACCACAACAGACAGTGTTGACCACAACAGACAGTGTTGACCACAACAGACAGTGTTGACCACAACAGTGTTGACCACAACAGTGTTGACCACAACAGTGTTGACCACAACAGTGTTGACCACAACAGACAGTGTTGACCACAACAGACAGTGTTGACCACAACAGACAGTGTTGACCACAACAGACAGTGTTGACCACAACAGACAGTGTTGACCACAACAGTGTTGACCACAACAGTGTTGACCACAACAGACAGTGTTGACCACAACAGACAGTGTTGACCACAACAGACAGTGTTGACCACAACAGTGTTGACCACAACAGACAGTGTTGACCACAACAGACAGTGTTGACCACAACAGACAGTGTTGACCACAACAGACAGTGTTGACCACAACAGACAGTGTTGACCACAACAGACAGTGTTGACCACAACAGTGTTGACCACAACAGTGTTGACCACAACAGTGTTGACCACAACAGACAGTGTTGACCACAACAGACAGTGTTGACCACAACAGACAGTGTTGACCACAACAGACAGTGTTGACCACAACAGACAGTGTTGACCACAACAGTGTTGACCACAACAGTGTTGACACAACAACAGTGTTGACCACAACAGTGTTGACCACAACAGACAGTGTTGACCACAACAGACAGTGTTGACCACAACAGTGTTGACCACAACAGTGTTGACCACAACAGTGTTGACCACAACAGACAGTGTTGACCACAACAGACAGTGTTGACCACAACAGACAGTGTTGACCACAACAGACAGTGTTGACCACAACAGACAGTGTTGACCACAACAGTGTTGACCACAACAGTGTTGACCACAACAGACAGTGTTGACCACAACAGACAGTGTTGACCACAACAGTGTTGACCACAACAGACAGTGTTGACCACAACAGACAGTGTTGACCACAACAGACAGTGTTGACCACAACAGACAGTGTTGACCACAACAGACAGTGTTGACCACAACAGACAGTGTTGACCACAACAGACAGTGTTGACCACAACAGACAGTGTTGACCACAACAGACAGTGTTGACCACAACAGACAGTGTTGACCACAACAGACAGTGTTGACCACAACAGACAGTGTTGACCACAACAGACAGTGTTGACCACAACAGACAGTGTTGACCACAACAGACAGTGTTGACCACAACAGACAGTGTTGACCACAACAGACAGTGTTGACCACAACAGACAGTGTTGACCACAACAGACAGTGTTGACCACAACAGACAGTGTTGACCACAACAGACAGTGTTGACCACAACAGACAGTGTTGACCACAACAGACAGTGTTGACCACAACAGACAGTGTTGACCACAACAGTGTTGACCACAACAGTGTTGACCACAACAGACAGTGTTGACCACAACAGACAGTGTTGACCACAACAGACAGTGTTGACCACAACAGACAGTGTTGACCACAACAGACAGTGTTGACCACAACAGACAGTGTTGACCACAACAGACAGTGTTGACCACAACAGACAGTGTTGACCACAACAGACAGTGTTGACCACAACAGACAGTGTTGACCACAACAGACAGTGTTGACCACAACAGACAGTGTTGACCACAACAGTGTTGACCACAACAGACAGTGTTGACCACAACAGACAGTGTTGACCACAACAGACAGTGTTGACCACAACAGACAGTGTTGACCACAACAGACAGTGTTGACCACAACAGACAGTGTTGACCACAACAGTGTTGACCACAACAGACAGTGTTGACCACAACAGACAGTGTTGACCACAACAGACAGTGTTGACCACAACAGACAGTGTTGACCACAACAGACAGTGTTGACCACAACAGACAGTGTTGACCACAACAGACAGTGTTGACCACAACAGTGTTGACCACAACAGACAGTGTTGACCACAACAGACAGTGTTGACCACAACAGACAGTGTTGACCACAACAGACAGTGTTGACCACAACAGACAGTGTTGACCACAACAGACAGTGTTGACCACAA
Source organism: Procambarus virginalis (assembly GCA_020271785.1). Classification (NCBI taxonomy): domain Eukaryota; kingdom Metazoa; phylum Arthropoda; class Malacostraca; order Decapoda; family Cambaridae; genus Procambarus; species Procambarus virginalis. Next base: position 33,097 of record WNGS01167943.1, on the reverse strand, counting down.
CAGACAGTGTTGACCACAACAGACAGTGTTGACCACAACAGACAGTGTTGACCACAACAGACAGTGTTGACCACAACAGTGTTGACCACAACAGACAGTGTTGACCACAACAGACAGTGTTGACCACAACAGACAGTGTTGACCACAACAGACAGTGTTGACCACAACAGACAGTGTTGACCACAACAGACAGTGTTGACCACAACAGTGTTGACCACAACAGACAGTGTTGACCACAACAGACAGTGTTGACCACAACAGTGTTGACCACAACAGACAGTGTTGACCACAACAGACAGTGTTGACCACAACAGTGTTGACCACAACAGTGTTGACCACAACAGACAGTGTTGACCACAACAGTGTTGACCACAACAGTGTTGACCACAACAGACAGTGTTGACCACAACAGTGTTGACCACAACAGACAGTGTTGACCACAACAGTGTTGACCACAACAGACAGTGTTGACCACAACAGTGTTGACCACAACAGACAGTGTTGACCACAACAGACAGTGTTGACCACAACAGACAGTGTTGACCACAACAGACAGTGTTGACCACAACAGTGTTGACCACAACAGACAGTGTTGACCACAACAGTGTTGACCACAACAGACAGTGTTGACCACAACAGACAGTGTTGACCACAACAGACAGTGTTGACCACAACAGACAGTGTTGACCACAACAGACAGTGTTGACCACAACAGTGTTGACCACAACAGACAGTGTTGACCACAACAGACAGTGTTGACCACAACAGTGTTGACCACAACAGTGTTGACCACAACAGACAGTGTTGACCACAACAGTGTTGACCACAACAGACAGTGTTGACCACAACAGACAGTGTTGACCACAACAGACAGTGTTGACCACAACAGACAGTGTTGACCACAACAGACAGTGTTGACCACAACAGTGTTGACCACAACAGACAGTGTTGACCACAACAGTGTTGACCACAACAGACAGTGTTGACCACAACAGTGTTGACCACAACAGACAGTGTTGACCACAACAGACAGTGTTGACCACAACAGACAGTGTTGACCACAACAGTGTTGACCACAACAGACAGTGTTGACCACAACAGACAGTGTTGACCACAACAGACATGTGTTGACCACAACAGACAGTGTTGACCACAACAGACAGTGTTGACCACAACAGACAGTGTTGACCACAACAGACAGTGTTGACCACAACAGACAGTGTTGACCACAACAGACAGTGTTGACCACAACAGTGTTGACCACAACAGTGTTGACCACAACAGACAGTGTTGACCACAACAGACAGTGTTGACCACAACAGACAGTGTTGACCACAACAGACAGTGTTGACCACAACAGACAGTGTTGACCACAACAGTGTTGACCACAACAGACAGTGTTGACCACAACAGTGTTGACCACAACAGACAGTGTTGACCACAACAGACAGTGTTGACCACAACAGTGTTGACCACAACAGACAGTGTTGACCACAACAGACAGTGTTGACCACAACAGACAGTGTTGACCACAACAGTGTTGACCACAACAGACAGTGTTGACCACAACAGACAGTGTTGACCACAACAGACAGTGTTGACCACAACAGACAGTGTTGACCACAACAGTGTTGACCACAACAGTGTTGACCACAACAGTGTTGACCACAACAGTGTTGACCACAACAGTGTTGACCACAACAGTGTTGACCACAACAGACAGTGTTGACCACAACAGACAGTGTTGACCACAACAGACAGTGTTGACCACAACAGACAGTGTTGACCACAACAGACAGTGTTGACCACAACAGACAGTGTTGACCACAACAGTGTTGACCACAACAGTGTTGACCACAACAGTGTTGACCACAACAGTGTTGACCACAACAGTGTTGACCACAACAGACAGTGTTGACCACAACAGTGTTGACCACAACAGACAGTGTTGACCACAACAGACAGTGTTGACCACAACAGTGTTGACCACAACAGTGTTGACCACAACAGACAGTGTTGACCACAACAGTGTTGACCACAACAGACAGTGTTGACCACAACAGACAGTGTTGACCACAACAGTGTTGACCACAACAGACAGTGTTGACCACAACAGACAGTGTTGACCACAACAGACAGTGTTGACCACAACAGACAGTGTTGACCACAACAGTGTTGACCATAACAGTGTTGACCACAACAGACAGTGTTGACCACAACATACAGTGTTGACCACAACAGACAGTGTTGACCACAACAGACAGTGTTGACCACAACAGACAGTGTTGACCACAACAGACAGTGTTGACCACAACAGACAGTGTTGACCACAACAGACAGTGATGACCATAACAGACTGTGTTGCCAACAACAGACAGTGTTGACCATAACAGACAGTGTTGACCACAACAGACAGTGTTGACCACAACAGACAGTGTTGACCACAACAGACAGTGTTGACCACAACAGACAGTGTTGACCACAACAGTGTTGACCACAACAGACAGTGTTGACCATAACAGACAGTGTTGACCACAACAGTGTTGACCACAACAGACAGTGTTGACCACAACAGACAGTGTTGACCACAACAGAGTGTTGACCACAACAGACAGTGTTGACCACAACAGAGTGTTGACCACAACAGACAGTGTTGACCACAACATACAGTGTTGACCACAACAGACAGTGTTGACCACAACAGACAGTGTTGACCACAACAGACAGCGATGACCACAACAGTGTTGACCACAACAGACAGTGTTGACCACAACATACAGTGTTGACCACAACAGTGTTGACCACAACAGACAGTGATGACCATAACAGACAGTGTTGACCACAACAGTGTTGACCACAACAGACAGTGTTGACCACAACAGACAGTGTTGACCACAACAGACAGTGTTGACCACAACAGACAGTGTTGACCACAACAGACAGTGTTGACCACAACAGACAGTGTTGACCACAACAGTGTTGACCACAACAGTGTTGACCACAACAGACAGTGTTGACCACAACAGACAGTGTTGACCACAACAGACAGTGTTGACTACAACAGACAGTGTTGACCACAACTGTGTTGACCACAACAGACAGTGTTGACCACAACAGACAGTGTTGACCACAACAGTGTTGACCACAACAAACAGTGTTGACCACATCAGACAGTGTTGGCCACAACAGACAGTGTTGACCACAACAGACAGCGATGACCACAACAGACAGTGTTGACCACAACAGTGTTGACCACAACAGTGTTGACCACAACAGACAGTGTTGACCACATCAGACAGTGTTGACCACAACAGACTATGTATCACTCTCAGGGACATACACACAAACACACATGTTATTATATATAATTCCAATAAGTGAATCTTTTTTTTCCATTTTTCATTATAACACTTTATCAATATCCTCAGATTTGCATCTGATTTTTTCTTCACAGCTTAAATCTCTGAAACTTTCCGGCATTATCCTAACATGTTAACCTGTCCTCTTAAAAAGAACGTCGCTTTTGGCCGTTTGCCCGTATGACCGAATTTGGACGTAATTTGAACATGAAAATAAATTTGGGATTTTTTTCAACAACAGTAAGTTAAGGGTCCTCTGATAGGTTAGGTGGGCAGGAAATTCTCATAAAGTTTCAAAACGTTAATTTAAAGTGTCCTCTCATAACCTCTGCTCGTACGCCGGACGACTCAAATAGAAAACGGAACAGAACGTCACTTTTGTGAGTAGATTTCATTTCAAACTACGTCCAAATTTGTCCATATCGCGCATATGAGCCAAAAGTGACGTTATTTTTAAGAGGACGGGTTGCTCTAAAGACTCAGCAAAACATTTATCTTTACATTAGTCTCACCTCACCTTGTTTAGACTTCTTTTTTTTCTCTCATCAACGGTGGATTCCCCCTTGCCATCCGCCCATGGCTGTAACGTTTCACACCTGAAGTTGCTTACACTTTGCAATTCTCCCCTTTGGCCAGACTACTTCTCTCAGGTATGGGGCAGCATCCACACTACCGAAAATAATGATACAATTGACAGGGAAGCTGTTAGTTAGTCTGATCATTGTGATTGAGTTTATATCTAAGATTAAGTCATTCGATTGCAATCTAAAACTTGCAAATCATTTTCTTATGTGGCTACTTTCACATTTCCTGTTCTTTAGAAGTAGCGAGCCATGCGCATGATTGTCAAGTACCATTAGTCAAGCTTACTAACTTCAAGTTAGTCAAGATTACTAACGTCAAGTTAGTCAAGATTACTAACGTCATGTTAGTTAAGCTTACTAACTTCAAGTTAGTCAAGCTTACTAACTTCAAGTTAGTCAAGCTTACTAACGTCAAGTTAGTCACGCTTACTAACGTCAAGTTAGTCACGCTTACTAACGTCAAGTTAGTCACGCTTACTAACGTCTAGTTAGTCAAGCTTGGTAACGTCAAGTTAGTCACGCTTACTAACGTCTAGTTAGTCAAGCTTGGTAACGTCAAGTTAGTCACGCTTACTAACGTCTAGTTAGTCACGCTTACTAACGTCAAGTTAATCACGCTTTCTAACGCCAAGTTAGTCACGCTTACTAACGTCTAGTTAGTCACGCTTACTAACGTCTAGTTAGTCACGCTTACTAACGTCAAGTTAATCACGCTTTCTAACGCCAAGTTAGTCACGCTTACTAACGTCTAGTTAGTCACGCTTACTAACGTCTAGTTAGTCACGCTTACTAACGTCTAGTTAATCAAGCTTACTAACGTCTAGTTAGTCACGCTTACTAACGTCTAGTTAGTCACGCTTACTAACGTCTAGTTAGTCACGCTTACTAACGTCTAGTTAGTCAAGCTTGCTAACGTCAAGTTAATCAAGCTTACTAACGTGTAGTTAGTCAAGCATAATTATCACAGTTATTGTGTGTGTCAATATCAATCCAGTCAACAGCCCAGAAAAGATAGTTTGAATAATGAGAATCTTCAAATCTGGGATTCCACCACAATGCATTTACTATTCAAATCACTTGTTTTCATGCCTTGAGTAAGGGCCTCTCATGGGTGAAAGTGCTTGGGGTCATGCTCATAAACATATGGAAGTCAGATAGTTGAGATCCAGAAGATTGATTATTGACATTTGTGTGTCAATATCAATCCACTAGTCCAGAGACATCACTATATCGTTCCAAATCCTTATGAACTTAGTCCAGAGACATCACTGTATCGTTCCAAATCCTTATGAACTTATTCAAGTCAGAACTTATGTTGACTAAGAAGGATTGAGTGGGAAATATAAATTTCAATAACCAATTTTACGAGAAAATGTTATCCTGAATATGGTGAGCTAAAGACGAACCAGTAAGTTGTACCCAGTAGAACACACGCGAAGGTTACCCCTATTGAAGGTAGAGTTGGGTTAACGGCCACTAAGTCAGATGGACGGAGCAACCCATTGATCAAAGAGAGCGAATAACCTATTACCTTGAGGGAGGTATTGGCCACTAGACCAGATGGAGGGAATGAGAGAAGCGACCCTTCCCTACCTCACGTTTTCTACCTCATGTTCCCTACCTCAGGTTCCCTGCCTCAGGTTGTGGGTTCACACATGAAAACATCCATGTTTATTTCATTTTTAGCTTTGCCAAAGTGTTCGAGCCTACACTAACCCGCCGAGGATATTGATGCCTACAACTATTAGCCCTAAGCACCGCATAATTTAATTTATTTACATCCAATAAATAAGTATTTATTGTATATATATATATATATATATATATATATATATATATATATATATATATATATATATATATATATATATATATATATATATGTCGTACCTAGTAGCCAGAACGCACTTCTCGGCCTACTATGCAAGGCCCGATTTGCCTAATAAGCCAAGTTTTCCTGAATTAATATATTTTCTCTAATTTTTTTCTTATGAAATGATAAAGCTACCAATTTCATTATGTATGAGGTCAATTTTTTTTTATTGGAGTTAAAATTATCGTAGATATATGACCGAACCTAACCAACCCTACCTAACCTAACCTAACCTTTCTTAATAGGTTAGGTTAGGTTACGTAACCGAAAAAGTTAGGGTAGGTTAGGTTAGGTAGGTTAGGTAGTCGAAAAACAATTAATTCATGAAAACTTGGCTTATTAGGCAAATCGGGCCTTGCATAGTAGGCTGAGAAGTGCGTTCTGGCTACTAGGTACGACATATATATATATATATATATATATATATATATATATATATATATATATATATATATATATATATATATATATATATAAAAGTTTGTGAGGGTACCACCTCTGGTGCTAATGTGGGGACCCATAGCCTCGGAGAAGAAAATAAAACGTATTCAGAGGAGACCTTGTGGTTTCTCACTGAACACTAATATTTTCTTCTCCTACCACCCCCATTCTTTTGTATGTACACATATTTATTTGCTTTATTTGAACTTTGTTACAAAAAAGGAGTTACATATAGGTTACAAAGATGGTTATCATAGGTTGTCAAGTTCCTCCAGCTCCTCAGATGGCGGGCAGGAACCCTGGATGCAGTGCGCATTTCCCCTCTGTATCGCCACGCTGAGGCGCTGGAAAAGAAAGCTGGCAGCTCTAGGGTCCCTTGTTGTTTCAATGAGCCTAGAACCCAGTTCCTTCAAAAAACTGGTAGCACTTTTACCCCAGGCGCCGAGTGTCTCAGAAGCAATGGGGACAAAATTGTAGTGGTGATCCAGTTCTCTATACTTACGGGATTTGACTGCTTCCCTGTGGGTGGCAGCGCCACCTGGTTGTGCAACACTGAGGTCAATGTAGGTGTTAGCCAGGGTTGATACGCACGTGTAGTCCCATATCATCTTCAAATGTCTATTCAATTTCCTAATGTATATCATCCCTCGGTCACTGCGTCCTTCTTGCTCTTCCTTATTCCGTCACGTCCGTCTTTCTCGTCCTCCTTCCTTCACGTCACTCCCCATCTCACCATCTCCCTCACGTGACGTCACACCCCATCTCACCATCTCCCCGTCGCGTCATCACGGGACCAGAAGAATATTAATCAAATCTCAAACAACAGTTCCATCTTCCCCTCATGTTATTTTCCTCTTTCTCGCAATCTTCTTTCCTCCATAAGTCATTATCTTGCCTCATATTTCCCCCCATATCTCACACTCTCTTACTCTTCTTCCCTCATTAGTATCTCCCCTCACAACTAGGAGCAGGCCAATAGGCCCATGGGAGGCAGGTGTTATTTTTTTATATCAAAATTCATTCATTGTCTAACCTTCGCTTGAAACAATCCAGTGATTCCAGGTCTATTATGTTACTAAGGCAGGATAACCACTCATTTCAGCTGCCGCTCTCCATATCCCTAAACGGAATAGGGGTTTATTATGGAAAACAAACGTATGCCAAATATATATTATTATAAAAAGTATGATCGAAAATTAAATTTATTTTAAATTTACTTAGCAACCGACTTGAATAGGCCTATTGTTCGTAATCTTTGCCTAACATAGGTAAAACAAGACCGCAATCAATTTGTAATTAATTAATCCAATTTAATTTTATTAAGTATTCTTTACTCAGAGAGAACTTTTCTCTCTCAGAGAGAAAAAATAAGAAAAGATCTAAATGCTCTGATTAATGCAGCAGTGTGGACTATGCCTACTAGGCCTAGTTGTGCAGCTTTGGCTGATAGATAAAATGTATATACAGACAAAATATAATCTATAAATTACATGAATAAATCATATTCTCGTTTTTTATGTTGAAGTTATTTTACGTTACACTGTAACCAGCCCCGTGTAGGAGCTGAGTGAGAATATATCTCCACATTCACGCTTCAATAAAACTGCTGGACGGCCTATAAAACTTGAATGAATTAAACCAGATGTGATTCAACCGGTCTAATGTACAATGTACATCGCGTCGTAACTAGGCCGTTCAAGATGTATAAGACCTAAATATCGCTTCATGAAGCAAATATATTTCACGTTCCAACATTTACGATAGATTAACCACCGCTTTGTGCAAATAGATTCGAGGCTGGACGATTGTGTAATGGTTGTTTGTTCAATAGGAATCCCAGGATCAAATGGCGGACCAAACTTGCTCGCCTGAACGATAACAATGGACGGGGTAATGATAGCAATACATATTGCTATCGGCCACTGGGTGGAAAATATATGAATGTTGAATTAAGAGAAATGAAAGTTTGGAGTAAAAGTAATGTTTTCGAGTAGCCATATCTTCTCACCCATCCACTTGGGCTGGACGGTAGAGCGACGGTTTCGCTGCCTGCAGGTCGGAGTTCAATTCTCGACCCTCCAAGTAGTTGGGCAACATTCCTTCACCCCCGTCCCTTCCTAAATCCTTATCCTGATCCCTTCCCAGTGATATGTAGTCGTAATGGCTTGGTGCTTTCTCCTGACAGTTCCTTCTTTCACATCTTCTCCCTACGTTACTATTAGCATCCCGCTCTCTTCTCTTGTTATACAACTTCTTCCTAAATATCATCCTAAATCCTTGGCTTTTATTCTCCTATCTGCATTCTTCCCTGCTGCCATCTTCCATCCCTTCCCTGCTGCCAGCTGCCATGTTACGTGTCTATTGGTCCGCTCATCCACCACCAGCTGCCTGTGGTTGCAGCTGCCTCATCCCACCGTCCACCACCCCGTCCTGGCCTGTAGACTCTATGTTACCCCGTGTCTGTAGCCCAGTTCCCTGCTCTCAGCGCTCTATCCACTACTTCCTCAAGTCCAACGGACAAATCATCCTTTAATTCAATCCACCAATTCGGGATTGAGAATGAACTTACCTCTAACAATCCCCCTCTTCTACCTTAATTTTCCCTGCCTCCACCCTTTCTCTCTCACACTTTTATCCTGCATGCACTCATTGCCTTTTCCATCTTTTCCTTGCCCCTCCTCCCATCGTCTTCTAGCCGTAAATCTTATTGCCCCACAAGCAATAAACTTTATAAGCATTTAACATTTGTCCCGTATTGATGTAGAATTTTTAAAACACGAAACCAAACCGCTAAATTTAACTTAACTCATCTAATAAAACCAGTAATGGGCTAAATTCCTGTTAAAGGTAACCATTTTAACAAAAGGAGGGAAGAAGGGAATTATCAGGAGAATACGCCATTACGACTGTATAACACTTGAAAAGGGTCAGGACAAGGATTTTGGATGGGACGGGTGAAAGGTAGGGTGCCTAATCACTGGACGGTCGGGGATTGAACGCCGACCTGCATGAAGCGAGACCGTTGCTCTACCCTCCATCCCAAGTGGTTTCGACTAACTACTTAGGAGCAGCTATGCACATTACGCACATATTTTGATGGACACAAATACGAACCCTGATCACTAGGTCTATATCTAAGGGGCTTAGAGGCATGAGTGCGCCAGTATTGTATGTGTAACAACTCATCATACCTGAATCACAGTGAAGAGGATTGGTAGTACTCTTCCTCCTATTCCAATCCCATTACAAACCCCTCCACGCCCCTATCCCTTCCCAACCAGTCCAGATGTCAGCTATCTTTTCCACTCGACCTGACAACTACTTTACACTTAACAATTTCAATGCGACAGTTCCCCTTCGAACTCTTACCACCCATTAACAACCATCCCAGATTTTAACCAACCATTTACCGTGACGGGGTTCAGCTCAACTACATAATTTTCCCTCTTACGTTTAAAACCAATTAGGTGATTTACACCTCACAACCACCAATTATTTAATGAAGACTAACTGCTAACAAACCACAAGGGGACAAGCCATAGAGAGCTTGTGGAAAAGCTATGGAGAGCTTATTGTAACGGGTCAAGCCATAGAGAGCTTGTGGAAAAGCTATGGAGAGCTTATTATAACGTAGGCAAGCCATAGAGAGTATATGAATCGTGAAGAGGAAATTGGGAGAGATATAATATCAACGGAGAGGCAAGAATGGAACTGAAGGGGTCCAGATCCAGCTCAAACAGCCGTTTTTAACAAGCGAGACGTTGGGAATCGTGGCATTAATCGAATGTCTTCTAACGAAATTGTCCGCTGGATGAGTTTGATGGTGGGAAGGCAGGAGTGCCTTCGCCAATCACGTCCCACGGCGGGGACATATTATCAACAGTTATGTAGCCAATTTGCGTTATGTAGCCAACTAGCCATATTTGGCTACATAATTAGCCAATTATGTAGCCAATATCAACGGTTATATAGCCAGTTAGCGAGTGAAATGTGTGGGCATCACAATGAAGGTGAATAATAGTTGTAAACTTTGAAGAACAGAGCCACACAAGGGGAGGGTATATATGCAGAGAGAGGAATACCTGTTACTATGTTCATATACACGAGAGTTTGCTCAAGTCTTAAAGTTTCTCTACGACTAACGTATATTTGCTGGCTGGTCAGTAATTATACTGACTGGTCAGTTGTGATCCTAATAACCATCTACACACATATTGGCCATAGCCCCAACACCGAAGAAAATTTCTCTGTTACTAAACTGACGTTGAGCAGCTTCGGTCAAGAAAACTTATTAAAAGAGCAGTATCGGAGAGGAATTATTGTGAGACAAATCTTCGAGGGATGTACAGCGGAACTCTTGGTTAATGAAGTGACCTAGTGAAGAACTGTGATCTGTGGTACTGGTGATGTCGAGCCTGGCCTCAGAATTGGCTCGGGGACGAGGATAACTCCTGAAACCCTCTCCAGCAATGCTCCTGATATGATTTACGGTTATTTCAATAATTCTATTTTCACCGTGATATAACAGAGATTACGGTGCTACGTGTATGGGTTACTGACTTGCGGTGTAGGAAGTAATTGTGGATATAGGGCTTACTGGCGAGTGTTGCATACGTTGATTTGACTAATTGAGATTTACAGTGATAATATCAATAAGAAATCCATTAATTAAATCAATTAAGTGAATATGTTTTCTCATTCATTTTAACGTTAGTGATTTCTTTGTATACTTGGTGTTGGAGAGTGATAGAGAACTCCATTACCAATATCAGAGTACACGGGGCTGTATGTAAACCATTGACTAACATCAGGTTGGGACTCCAGACGTGCTGTAGATTCAATGGGATTCCTGGTCGCGTAACCTTTACCAATTCGTGGTCCATAGTTAAGTTGCGCGACTAGGGAGTCTAAAGGTCGAGGGTTCGAATCCTAAACATTCCTTCGACTGTTTTTCTCATCGACATATCACGTTTTTTTAATTTAAGGGAACTTAACTGCTCGCCTTGATCACCTTGAGGTGATCAAGGCGAGCAGATTTCAGTGAAACACAAGACTTAATAACATAAGAACATAAGAACAAAGGTAACTGCAGAAGGCCTATTAAGTTGATATTTTAATTTAAAAGGAACTTAAAAATTCGAATTGCAATCGAAGCATTTATTTACCTTCTTATTAGCAGACATTATATGGCTATTTATGAAGCTACTCTAGACTATGTGATGGGGTTAATAGACTATGTGAGGGGGTTATATTGTTTGACATGTGTAGCTATGNACACAACAGACAGTGTTCACCACAACAGACAGTGTTCACCACAACAGACAGTGTTCACCACAACAGACAGTGTTCACCACAACAGACAGTGTTCACACAACAGTGTTCACCACAACAGACAGTGTTGACGACCACAAGAGACAGTGTTGACGACCACAAGAGACAGTGTTGACGACCACAACAGACAGAGTTGACGACCACAACAGACAGTGTTGACCACAACAGTGTTGACCACAAGAGACAGTGTTGACGACCACAAGAGACAGTGTTGACGACCACAAGAGACAGTGTTGATGACCACAAAAGACAGTGTTGACGACCACAACATTCAGTGTTGACGACCACAACAGACAGTGTTGACGACCACAACAGACAGTGTTGACGATCACAACAGACAGTGTTGACGAGCACAAGAGACAGTGTTGACGACCACAACAGACAGTGTTGACGACCACAACAGACAGTGTTGACGACCACAACAGACAGTGTTGACGACCACAACAGACAGTGTTGACGACCACTACAGACAGGGTTGACGGACACAACAGAAATTGTTGACGACCTCAACAGTGTTGACGACCACAACAGTGTTGACGAGCAACAGACAGTGTTGACGACCACAACAGTGTTGTCGACCCACAAGAGACAGTGACGGAGACCTCTACAGACAGTGTTGACGACCAACAGATAGCATGGACGACCGACAGACAGTGTTACCGACCACAACAGACAGTGTTGACGACCACAACAGACAGTGTTACCGACCACAACAGACAGTGTTACCGACCACAACAGACAGTGTTACCGACCACAACAGACAGTGTTACCGACCACAACAGATAGTGTTACCGACCACAACAGACAGTGTTGACGACCACAACAGACAGTGTTGACGACCACAACAGACAGTGTTGACGACCACAACAGACAGTGTTGACGACCACAACAGACAGTGTTGACGACCACAACAGACAATGTTGACGATCAACAGACTGTTAACGACCACAAGAGAAAGAGTTGACGACCACAAGAGAAAGTTTTGACGACCACAACAGACTGTGTTGAGGACCAAAACATATAGGATTGACGACCACAACAGACAGTGTTGACGATCACAACAGACAGTGTTGACGACAAACAGACAGTATTGATGACCACAACAAACAGGGTTCTTGACCAAAATAGACAGTGTTGACCACAACAGAAAAAGTTGACGACCACAACAGACAGTGTTGGCGACCACAACAGACAGTGTTGGCGACCACAACAGACAGTGTTGACGACCACAACAGTGTTGACAACCACAACAGTGTTGACGACAACAACAGTGTTGACAACCACAACAGTGTTGACAACCACAACAGTGTTGACGACCACAACAGTGTTGACGACCACAACAGTGTTGACAACCACAACAGTGTTGACGACCACAACAGTGTTGACGACCACAACAGTGTTGACGACCACAACAGTGTTGACGACCACAACAGACAGTGTGACGACCACAAAAGACAGTGTTGACGACCACAACAGACAGTGTGACGACCACAAAGGACAGTGTTGACGACCACAACAGACAGTGTTGACGACCACAACAGACAGTGTGACGACCACAAAAGACAGTGTTGACGACCACAACAGACAGTGTGACGACCACAAAGGACAGTGTTGACGACCACAACAGACAGTGTTGACGACCACAACAGACAGTGTTGACGACCACAACAGACAGTGTGACGACCACAAAAGACAGTGTTGACGACCACAACAGACAGTGTGACGACCACAAAGGACAGTGTTGACGACCACAACAGACAGTGTTGACGACCACAACAGACAGTGTAACGACCACAAAGGACAGTGTTGACGACCACAACAGACAGTGTGACGACCACAAAGGACAGTGGGACGACCACAACAGACAGTGTTGACGACCACAACAGACAGTGTGACGACCACAACAGTGTTGACGACCACAACAGACAGTGTGACGACCACAAAGGACAGTGTGACGACCACAAAGGACAGTGTTGACGAACACAACAGACAGTGTGACGACCACAACAGACAGTGTTGACGACCACAACAGACAGTGTTGACGACCACAACAGACAGTGTTGACGACCACAACAGACAGTGTTGACGACCACAAAGGACAGTGTTGACGACCACAACAGACAGTGTTGACGAGCACAACAGACAGTGTTGACGAGCACAACAGACAGTGTTGACGACCAAAACAATCAGTGTTGACCACAACAGACAGTGTTCAACACAACAGACAGTGTTCACCACAACAGACAGTGTTCACCACAACAGACAGTGTTCACCACAACAGACAGTGTTCACCACAACAGACAGTGTTCACCACAACAGTGTTCACCACAACAGACAGTGTTCACCACAACAGACAGTGTTCACCACAACAGACAGTGTTCACCACAACAGACAGTGTTCACCACAACAGACAGTGTTCACCACAACAGACAGTGTTCACCACAACAGACAGTGTTCACCACAACAGACAGTGTTCACCACAACAGACAGTGTTCGCCACAACAGACAGTGTTCACCACAACAGACAGTGTTCACCACAACAGTGTTCACCACAACAGACAGTGTTCACCACAACAGACAGTGTTCACCACAACAGTGTTCACCACAACAGACAGTGTTCACCACAACAGACAGTGTTCACCAAAACAGAGAGTGTTGACCACAACAGACAGTGTTGACCACAACAGACAGTGTTCACCACAACAGTGTTCACCACAACAGACAGTGTTCACCACAACAGTGTTCACCAAAACAGACAGTGTTGACCACAACAGACAGTGTTGACCACAACAGACAGTGTTGACCACAACAGACAGTGTTCACCACAACAGACAGAGTTCACCACAACAGTGTTCACCACAACAGACAGTGTTCACCAAAACAGACAGTGTTCACCACAACAGACAGTGTTCACCACAACAGACCGTGTTCACCACAACAGACAGTGTTCACCACAACATTGTTCACCACAACAGACAGTGTTCACCACAACAGTGTTCACCACAACAGAAAGTGTTCACCACAACAGTGTTCACCACAACAGTGTTCACCACAACAGACAGTGTTCACCACAACAGACAGTGTTTACCACAACAGACAGTGTTCACCACAACAGACAGTGTTCACCACAACAGACAGTGTTGACCACAACAGACAGTGTTCACCACAACAGACAGTGTTCACCACAACAGACAATGTTGACCACAACAGTGTTCACCACAACAGACAGTGTTCACCACAACAGTGTTCACCACAACAGACAGTGTTGACCACAACAGTGTTCACCAAAATAGACAGTGTTGAACACAACAGACAGTGTTGACCACAACAGACAATGTTCACCACAACAGACAGTGTTCACCACAACAGACAGTGTTGACCACAACAGTGTTCACCACAACAGACAGTGTTCACCAAAACAGACAGTGTTCACTACAACAGACAGTGTTCACCACAACAGATAGTGTTCACCACAACAGACAGTGTTCACCACAACAGTGTTCACCACAACAGACAGTGTTCACCACAACAGTGTTCACCACAACAGACAGTGTTGACCACAACAGACAGTGTTCACCAAAACAGACAGTGTTCACCACAACAGACAGTGTTCACCATAACAGACAGTGTTCACCACAACAGACAGTGTTCACCACAACAGACAGTGTTCACCACAACAGACAGTGTTCACCACAACAGACAGTGTTCACCACAACAGACAGTGTTCACCACAACAGACAGTGTTCACCACAACAGTGTTCACCACAACAGACAGTGTTCACCACAACAGACAGTGTTCACCACAACAGTGTTCACCACAACAGACAGTGTTCACCAAAACAGACAGTGTTCACCACAACAGACAGTGTTCACCACAACAGACAGTGTTCACCACAACAGACAGTGTTCACCACAACAGTGTTCACCACAACAGTGTTCACCACAACAGTGTTCACCACAACAGACAGTGTTCACCACATCAGACAGTGTTCACCACAACAGTGTTTACCACAACAATGTTCACCACAACAGACAGTGTTCACCACAACAGACAGTGTTCACCACAACAGACAGTGTTCACCACAACAGACAGTGTTCACCACAACAGACAGTGTTCACCACAACAGACAGTGTTCACCACAACAGACAGTGTTCACCACAACAGACAGTGTTCACCACAACAGACAGTGTTCACCACAACAGACAGTGTTCACCACAACAGACAGTGTTCACCACAACAGACAGTGTTCACCACAACAGTGTTCACCACAACAGACAGTGTTCACCAAAACAGACAGTGTTCACCACAACAGACAGTGTTCACCACAACAGACAGTGTTCACCACAACAGTGTTCACCACAACAGACAGTGTTCACCACATCAGACAGTGTTCACCACAACAGTGTTCACCACAACAGACAGTGTTCACCACAACAGTGTTCACCACAACAGACAATGTTCACCACATCAGACAGTGTTCACCACAACAGACAGTGTTCACCACAACAGACAGTGTTCACCACAACAGACAATGTTCACCACAACAGACAGTGTTCACCACAACAGACAGTGTTCACCACAACAGACAGTGTTCAACACAACAGACAGTGTTCACCACAACAGACAGTGTTCACCACAACAGACAGTTTTCACCTCAACAGGCAGTACTCACCTAGTTGTACTCACCTAGTTGTGTTTGCGGGGGTTGAGCTCTGGCTCTTTGGTCCCGCCTCTCAACCGTCAATCAACTGATTTACAGATTCCTGAGCCTACTGGGCTCTGTCATATCTACATTTGAAACTGTGTATGGAGTCAGCCTCCACCACATCACTTCCTAGTGCATTCCATTTAATAACTACTCTGACACTGAAAAAGTTCTTTCTAATGACTCTGTGGCTCATTTGGGTACTCAGCTTCCACCTGTGTCCCCTTGTGCGTGTGCCACCCGTGTTAAATAATCCATCCTTTTCCACCCTGTCAATTCCTCTGAGAATTTTGTATGTGGTGGTCATGTCTCCCTAGCTCTTCTGTCTTCCAGCGACGTGAGGTGGAGTTCACGTAGTCTGTCCTCATAACTCATGCCTCTTAGTTCTGGGTCTAACCTAGTGGCATACCTCTGAACTTTTTTCAGCTTCGTCTTGCGCTTGACTAGGTATGGACTCCATGCTGGGACTGCATAATCCAGGATTGGCCTTACGTATGTGGTATACAAGGTTATGAAGGATTCCTTACACAGGTTTCTGAAAGCAGTTCTGATGTTAGCCAGCCTCGCATAGGCCGCTGATGTTAATCTTTTGATGTGGGCTTCAGGAGACCGGTTTGGCGTGATATCAACTCCCAGATCTTTCTCTACGTCCGTTTCGTGAAGGACTTCATCTCCCATTCGGTATCCAGTGACTGGCCTCCTAGTTCCTCCTCCTAGTTTCATTACCTTACACTTACTTGGGTTGAACTTTAGTAGCCATTTGTCGGACCATTCCTTCAGTTTGTCTAGGTCATCTTGTAGTCTCATACTATCCTCCTCTGTCCTGATCCTCCTCATAATTTTCGCTTCATCAGCAAACATCGATAGGAACGAGTCAATTCCTTATGATAGATCATTTACGTATATCAGAAACAGTATAGGTCCAAGGACTGATCCCTGTGGGACTCCACTGGTGACTCCCCGCCACTCCGAGACCTCACCTCTCACGGTGACTTGCTGTGTCCTGTTTCTTAGGTACTTTCTTATCCAGTGGAGTACCTTCCCATTCTCTCTGCCTGCATCTCCAGTTTGTGCACTAGTCTCTTATGTGGTACTGTGTCAAAAGCTTTCTGGCAGTCCAGAAATATGCAGTCTGCCCAGCCCTTTCTCTCTTGCCTGATTTTGTTGCCTGGTCATAGAACTCAATTAATCTTGTTAGGCATGATTTGCCATCTCTGAACCTATGTTGATGTTGTGTACAAAGTTCTTTTGCTCCAGATGTTCCATTAGTTTTTTCGCACAATCTTTTCCATTATCTTGCATGGAATGCAAGTTTGGGACACTGGTCTGTAGTTCAGTGCCTCCTGCCTAACACCCTTCTTGTATATTGGGACTACATTGGCCGTCTTCCATATTTTTGGCGGTTCGCCTGTTACCAGTGACTTGTTGTACACTATGGAGAGTGGTAGGCACAGATCCTCTGCTCCTTCCTTAAGGTTCCATGGTGAGATTCCATCGGGGCCTATAGCCTTTGTCACGTCCAAATCTAGCAGATGCTTCCTCACCTCCCCACTGTAATCTCAAACACCTCTAGTGGTGTCTGGGTTGGTTTTACCTCCCTTATCTCTGGGACTTCTCCTTGCTCTGAGGTGAAGACTTCCTGGAATTTCTTATTGAGTTCCTTGCACACATCCTTGTCGTTGTAGTGAATCTTTCTACCCTATCCTCAGTTTATTACCTGTTCCTTCACTGTTGTTTTCCTCTTGATGTGGCTATGCAGCAGTTTGCGTTGAGTCTTTGCCTTGCTCGCTATGTCATTTTCATATTGCCTCTCTACCTCTCTTCTCACCCTGACGCATTCATTCCTGCACACTGGTATCTTTCTCTGCTCTCAAGTGTTCTGTTGTCTATAGTTTCTCCATGCCCTTTTACTAAGCTGCTTTGCTAGCTTACAACTCTGATTAAACCATGGGTTTCTCATTCCATTTACATTTTTTCCTTTTGTACTGGGACGAACTTGTCTGCTGCCTCCTTACACTTCTGTGTGATGTAGTCATCATGTCTTGAACCGTCTTTCCTCTGAGCTCTGTTTCCCAAGGTATTAAGTTAAGAATCTTCTCATCTTCTCATAGTTTCCCTTCCAGAATGCTGGCCTCTTGTTTTCTGGTCCCTTTCTTGAGTACATTAACCCTTCTTCGACCAGATATTCAAACAACAGTACACTGTGATCACTCATACCCACGGGGGCTTCAAGACCGAGTTCCATTATGTCTGAATCGTTCAGAGTGAATACTAGGTCGAGTCTTGCTGGTTCATCATTGCCTCTCATTCTCGTGGGACCCTTGGCATGCTGACTTAAATGTTTCTAGTCGTCACCTCTAGCAGTTCCGCTCTCCATGTTTCCTCACCTCCATTTGGTTCTCTGTTTCCCAGTCTATCCTTCCATGATTAAAGTCCCCATGATGAGCAGATGGGATCGGTTTCTACAGGCAGCAGCGGCTACTCTCTCAATAATAATGTTAACTGCCATGTTGTTTCTGTCATACTCTTGCCTGGGTCTTCTTTCATTTGGTGGTGGATTATATATCACTGCTACTACTACTCTTGGTCCTCCTCTTCATGGTGCCTGTGATGAAGTCTCTGAACCCTTCACAGTCCGGAACAACCATCTCCTCGAAACTCCATTCCTTTCTCATCAGTAGAGCCACTCCACCTCCTCCCCTTCCTTCCCTCTCTTCCTTATTACAGTGTAGTCCTGGGGAAACACCGCATTCGTTATGATTCCTGAGAGTTTTGTTTCTGTGAGTCCAATTACATCTGGGTTTACTTCTTGTGTTCTTTCCCTAAGTTCACTGGCCTTGTTTGTAATCCCATCTATGATCGTGTACATGACCTTGAAGCTGACTCTCTTCTGTCCATTCTCAGTTTCTGTTGATTCCACTGGAGTTGGGGAGCAAGGGATGTCTGGGATGGGTGACCCAGGATGGGGGACCTGGGGGTTCTGGGGTGTGAGGGGTTGGGAGGGTCTGGAACCGGGGGCTAGGGGGGCTGTCGTGAAACGGCTGAGGGGGTCCGGGGTTGGGGATTAGTTGGGTCATGTGATGGGGGAGCTGGAGGGGCATGTGGTGGGAGGTCACGGGTTGGGGTATGTAGGGTAGACTGGGATGGGTTGACAGGAGGTCAGGGGATGGAAAGGGGAGGGAGCCTGGGGAGGGGGGGGCCGGGAGGANCTTGCCCTCATATTCCCGCTCCTTGCCCTCATATTCTAACGCCTTGCCCTCATATTCCAGCTCATTGTCCTCATATTCCAGCTCCTTGTCCTCATTTTCCCGCTCCTTGCCCTCATATTCCAACGCCTTGCCCTCATATTCCAACTCCTTGCCCTCATATTCCAATGCCTTGCCCTCATATTCCCGCTCATTGCCCTCATATTCCCGTTCCTTGCCCTCATATTCCAGCTCTTTGCCCTCATATTCCCGCTCCTTGCCCTCATAATCCAACGCCTTGCCCCTTATATTCCTGCTCCTTGCCCTCATATTCCCGCTCATTGCTCTCATATTCCCGCTCATTGTCCTCATATTCCAGCTCATTGTCCTCATATTCCCGCTCATTGCTCTCATATTCCCGCTCCTTGCCCTCATATTCCCGCTCCTTGCCCTCATATTCCAGCTCTTTGTCCTCATATTCCCGCTCCTGGCCTCCTAATCTCGATCATTGCCCTCATATTCCAGCTCCTTGTCCTCATATTCAAGCTCCTTGCCCTCATATTCCCGCTCCTTGCCCTCATATTCCAACGCCTTGCCCTCATATTCCCGTTCCTTGCCCTCATATTCCCGCTCATTGCCCTCATATTCCCGCCCTTGCCTTCATATTCCCGCTCATTGCCCTCATATTCTCGCTCCTTGCCCTCATATTCCAGTTCCTTGCCCTCGTATTCCTGTTCCTTACCCTCATATTCCAGTTCCTTGCCCTCGTATTCCAGTTCCTTACCTTCATATTCCAGTTCCTTGCCCTCGTATTCCAGTTCCTTACCCTCATATTCCAGTTCCTTGCCCTCAAATTCCAATTCCTTGCCCTCATATGCCAGTTTCTTGCCCTTCTATCACAGCTCGTAAACTTGTTCTCATATCCGTTGCAAATGCTATAATTATCCTGACAATGCTTTCCCCTAACTTTAACTTGGGCACAAAAAGAAAACCTGGTTACTTGAAAACATTATAGATCTCAAGATTTTTTAGCACAGACAGTAGGCCTGGATAATTAAAGCAGGGGAAGGCTGGTGACCAGAACAGACAGCGTTTATGACCACAACACACAGGGTTGACGACCACAACGGACAGTGATGACAACCACAACAGTGTTGACGACCACAACAGATAGTGTTGACGACCACAACAGTGTTGACGACCACAACAGTGTTGACGACCACAACAGATAGTGTTGACGATCACAACAGGCAGGGTTGACGACCACAACAGTGTTGACGACCACAACAGTGATGACGACCACAACAGTGTTGACGACCACAACAGATAGTGTTGACGACCACAACAGGCAGGGTTGACGACCACAACATACAGTTTTGACTACCACAACAGTGTTGACCACAACAGACAGTGTTGACGACCACAACAGACAGTGTTGACGACCACAACAGACAGTGTTGACCACAACAGTGTTGACCACAACAGACAGTGTTGACGACCACAACAGACAGTGTTGACGACCACAACAGACAGTGTTGACGACCACAACAGACAGTGTTGACCACAACAGTGTTGACCACAAGAGACAGTGTTGACGACCACAAGAGACAGTGTTGACGACCAAAAGACAGTGTTGATGACCACAAGAGACAGTGTTGACGACCACAACATTCAGTGTTGACGACCACAACAGACAGTGTTGACGACCACAACAGACAGTGTTGACGACCACAACAGACAGTGTTGACGAGCACAAGAGACAGTGTTGACGACCACAAAGACAGTGTTGACGACCACAACAGACAGTGTTGACGACCACAACAGACAGTGTTGTCGACCACAACAGACAGGGTTGACCGACATATCAGACAGTGTTGACGACCACAACAGACAGTGTTGACGACCACAACAGACAGTGTTGACGACCACAACAGACAGTGTTGACGACCACAACAGACAGTGTTGACGACCACAACAGACAGTGTTGACGACCACTACAGACAGGGTTGACGGACACAACAGAAATTGTTGACGACCTCAACAGTGTTGACGACCACAACAGTGTTGACGAGCAACAGACAGTGTTGACGACCACAACAGTGTTGTCGACCCACAAGAGACAGTGACGGAGACCTCTACAGACAGTGTTGACGACCAACAGATAGCGTGGACGACCGACAGACAGTGTTACCGACCACAACAGACAGTGTTGACGACAACAACAGACAGTGTTACCGACCACAACAGACAGTGTTACCGACCACAACAGACAGTGTTACCGACCACAACAGACAGTGTTACCGACCACAACAGACAGTGTTACCGACCACAACAGACAGTGTTGACGACCACAACAGACAGTGTTGACGACCACAACAGACAGTGTTGACGACCACAACAGACAGTGTTGACGACCACAACAGACAATGTTGACGATCAACAGACTGTTAACGACCACAAGAGACAGAGTTGACGACCACAAGAGAAAGTTTTGACGACCACAACAGACTGTGTTGAGGACCAAAACATATAGGATTGACGACCACAACAGACAGTGTTGACGATCACAACAGACAGTGTTGACGACAAACAGACAGTATTGATGACCACAACAAACAGGGTTCTTGACCAAAATAGACAGAGTTGACCACAACAGAAAAAGTTGACGACCACAACAGACAGTGTTGGCGACCACAACAGACAGTGTTGGCGACCACAACAGACAGTGTTGACGACCACAACAGTGTTGACAACCACAACAGTGTTGACGACCACAACAGTGTTGACAACCACAACAGTGTTGACAACCACAACAGTGTTGACGACCACAACAGTGTTGACGACCACAACAGTGTTGACAACCACAACAGTGTTGACGACCACAACAGTGTTGACGACCACAACAGTGTTGACGACCACAACAGTGTTGACGACCACAACAGACAGTGTGACGACCACAAAGGACAGTGTTGACGACCACAACAGACAGTGTGACGACCACAAAGGACAGTGTTGACGACCACAACAGACAGTGTTGACGACCACAACAGACAGTGTTGACGACCACAACAGACAGTGTGACGACCTCAAAGGACAGTGTTGACGACCACAACAGACAGTGTGACGACCACAAAGACAGTGTGACGACCACAACAGACAGTGTTGACGACCACAACAGACAGTGTGACGACCACAAAGGACAGTGTCGACGACGACAACAGACAGTGTGACGACCACAACAGACAGTGTTGACGACCACAACAGACAGTGTTGACGACCACAACAGACAGTGTTGACGACCACAACAGACAGTGTTGACGACCACAAAGGACAGTGTTGACGACCACAACAGACAGTGTTGACGAGCACAACAGACAGTGTTGACGAGCACAACAGACAGTGTTGACGACCAAACAATCAGTGTGACCACAACAGACAGTGTTCAACACAACAGACAGTGTTCACCACAACAGACAGTGTTCACCACAACAGACAGTGTTCACCACAACAGACAGTGTTCACCACAACAGACAGTGTTCACCACAACAGTGTTCACCACAACAGTGTTCACCACAACAGACAGTGACCACCACAACAGACAGTGTTCACCACAACAGACAGTGTTGACCACAACAGACAGTGTTGACCACAACAGACAGTGTTGACCACAACAGACAGTGTTCACCACAACAGACAGTGTTCACCACAACAGAGAGTGTTCACCACAACAGAAGTGTTCACCACAACAGACAGTGTTCACCACAACAGTGTTCACCACAACAGACAGTGTTCACCACAACAGTGTTCACCACAACATACAGTGTTCACCACAACAGACAGTGTTCACCAAAACAGACAGTGTTGACCACAACAGACAGTGTTGACCACAACAGACAGTGTTCACCACACAGTGTTCACCACAACAGACAGTGTTGAAAACAACAGTGTTCACCAAACAGACAGTGTTGACCACACAGACAGTGTTGACCACAACAGACAGTGTTCACCACAACAGACAGTGTTGACCACAACAGACAGTGTTGACCACAACAGTGTTCACCACAACAGACAGTGTTCACCAAAACAGACAGTGTTCACCACAACAGACAGTGTTCACCACAACAGACAGTGTTCACCACAACAGACAGTGTTCACCACAACAGTGTTCACCACAACAGACAGTGTTCACCACGACAGACAGTGTTCACCACAACAGACAGTGTTGACCACAACAGTGTTCACCACAACAGACAGTGTTGACCACAAACAGTGTTCACCACAACAGACAGTGTTGACCACAACAGTGTTCACCAAAATAGACAGTGTTGACCACAACAGACAGTGTTGACCACAACAGACAGTGTTCACCACAACAGACAGTGTTCACCACAACAGACAGTGTTCACCACAACAGTGTTCACCACAACAGACAGTGTTCACCAAAACAGACAGTGTTCACCACAACAGACAGTGTTCACCACAACAGACAGTGTTCACCACAACAGACAGTGTTCACCACAACAGTGTTCACCACAACAGACAGTGTTCACCACAACAGACAGTGTTCACCACAACAGTGTTCACCACAACAGACAGTGTTCACCACAACAGACAGTGTTCACCACAACAGACAGTGTTCACCACAACAGACAGTGTTGACCACAACAGACAGTGTTCACCAAAACAGACAGTGTTCACCACAACAGACAGTGTTCACCACAACAGAGAGTGTTCACCACAACAGACAGTGTTCACCACAACAGACAGTGTTCACCACAACAGACAGTGTTCACCACAACAGACAGTGTTCACCACAACAGACAGTGTTCACCACAAACAGTGTTCACCACAACAGACAGTGTTGATCACAACAGACAGTGTTCATCAAAACAGACAGTGTTCACCACAACAGACAGTGTTCACCACAACAGACAGTGTTCACCAAAACAGACAGTGTTCACCACAACAGACAGTGTTCACCACAACAGACAGTGTTCACCACAACAGACAGTGTTCACCACAACAGTGTTCACCACAACAGACAGTGTTCACCACAACAGACAGTGTTCACCACAACAGTGTTCACCACAACAGACAGTGTTCACCACAACAATGTTCACCACAATAATGTTCACCACAACAGACAGTGTTCACCACAACAGACAGTGTTCACCACAACAGACAGTGTTCACCACAACAGACAGTGTTCACCACAACAGTGTTCACCACAACAGACAGTGTTCACCAAAACAGACAGTGTTCACCACAACAGACAGTGTTCACCACAACAGACAGTGTTCACCACAACAGACAGTGTTCACCACATCAGACAGTGTTCACCACAACAGTGTTCACCACAACAGACAGTGTTCACCACAACAGTGTTCACCAGAACAGACAGTGTTCACCACATCAGACAGTGTTCACCACAACAGACAGTGTTCACCACAACAGACAGTGTTCACCACAACAGACAATGTTCACCACAACAGACAGTGTTCACCACAACAGACAGTGTTCACCACAACAGACAGTGTTCAACACAACAGACAGTGTTCACCACAACAGACAGTGTTCACCACAACAGACAGTTTTCACCTCAACAGGCAGTACTCACCTAGTTGTACTCACCTAGTTGTGTTTGCGGGGGTTGAGCTCTGGCTCTTTGGTCCCGCCTCTCAACCGTCAATCAACTGATGTACAGATTCCTGAGCCTACTGGGCTCTGTCATATCTACATTTGAAACTGTGTATGGAGTCAGCCTCCACCACATCACTTCCTAGTGCATTCCATTTAATAACTACTCTGACACTGAAAAAGTTCTTTCTAATGACTCTGTGGCTCATTTGGGTACTCAGCTTCCACCTGTGTCCCCTTGTGCGTGTGCCACCCGTGTTAAATAATCCATCCTTTTCCACCCTGTCAATTCCTCTGAGAATTTTGTATGTGGTGATCATGTCTCCCCTAGCTCTTCTGTCTTCCAGCGACGTGAGGTGGAGTTCACGTAGTCTGTCCTCATAACTCATGCCTCTTAGTTCTGGGTCTAACCTAGTGGCATACCTCTGAACTTTTTTCAGCTTCGTCTTGCGCTTGACTAGGTATGGACTCCATGCTGGGACTGCATAATCCAGGATTGGCCTTACGTATGTGGTATACAAGGTTATGAAGGATTCCTTACACAGGTTTCTGAAAGCAGTTCTGATGTTAGCCAGGCTCGCATAGGCCGCTGATGTTAATCTTTTGATGTGGGCTACAGGAGACCGGTTTGGCGTGATATCAACTCCCAGATCTTTCTCTCTGTCCGTTTCGTGAAGGACTTCATCTCCCATTCGGTATCCAGTGACTGGCCTCCTAGTACCTCCTCCTAGTTTCATTACCTTACATTTACTTGGGTTGAACTTTAGTAGCCATTTGTCGGACCATTCCTTCAGTTTGTCTAGGTCATCTTGTAGCCTCATACTATCCTCCTCTGTCCTGATCCTCCTCATAATTTTCGCATCATCAGCAAACATCGAGAGGAACGAGTCAATTCCTTCTGATAGATCATCTACGTATATCAGAAACAGTATAGGTCAAGGACTGATCCCTGTGGGTCTCCACTGGTGACTCCCCGCCACTCCGAATATGCAACAGGGAGCCATCAAGGGACATATAATCTCTTCCCACAACTAGCCCATCACCAGAGAAATCTTAACAAAACCAGAAATCATCGATAGGTACGGCGATAGCAGTAGGCTTGACATCAGCGAGGCACTACACATCAATAGGTCAACACCAGCAATCAAACAGCCAATTACCCCACAACATTATTCTAGCCGACTTTAAGGACCCCTGAACAATAATATAGAGCAGCAAGTGGAAGTAGGGCCAATAGAATCTTCTGCAGTTACTTCCAATATGTTCACTTACCAATATACCCATTGTTTCGTGTGTTCTGTCTTGGTGTTTGTCACCTCACCCAAAACTTGTTGTACCCTTATCACATCATCCAATAGAGTATAAGTACGAAAGAATTTGTCTGTAAATTAAGTGCTTTGAAAAAGTGATACGAATTACGGACCGCGTTCAGGTCAGACAATTAAAAAATGAATTTCGAGAATTTTTATTTTTATTACAACCGTACAGTTGAAGAAAACATAGAGAAAATTGAGAAGATTTCGTATAATATCAATCTACCTTTCGGTCCTGTATACAAACTTTTAAGAAGATGCTATCAACAAATACTATATGTATTACATAGAAACTGATCAATATATACTATATATATAACTATATATTATAACTATATATATAATATATATATATATATAATATATATATAAATATATTTATATATAATATATATATCTATAATATATATATATATAGATTATATATAATATATATATATATATATATATATATATATACTATATTATTATATATATATATTCTTATAGTATATTCTATATTATAG
>WNGS01167942.1:15200-26396 GCA_020271785.1 Procambarus virginalis | reverse complement strand
TTCTCAAAACTCTTGATCACCGAAGGATTTGAACCCGATCAGCCAGGGCTTCTAAGTCCCTTTGCAGTCAAATACTGTAGCCACCCAACTACCGACTGTAAAAATAAATTGGGAAATCATTAGACTTACAACCCAACACCTGACAACGCTCGTAGCATTATTGGGCACAGATATTTCATCAAATTATTTCAACATGCTCATGCAGCCCTAGCATGTCTAGCATCAGAAGTGATTTCATGAAATATCTGTGTCCAATGATGCCATGAGTGCTGTCGGGTGTTGGGTTATAAGTCACATGACTTCCTAATACTTTTGTACAGTTGGTGGATGAGTGCTTACAGTACTGGACATGCCAAGGGGCAGTCGTTCAAAAAAGGGGCAAAATAACTAAAAAATCTGGAAGGCGTAAGAATAAGAGAAGCCGACAAGGCAGCATCGTATATGTTGATTCCTACCCAAGAGTATATAAATATAATCAGCAATATCCTCAGCGATGACACTAAATTTTAGCGAATCACATGGAACCCTTAGGAAGACCTTAAACGCAAAGAGAGGTAGTGTTCATTTGGCTTAACTCCAAGGCGACTATGTCTTAGGACATGCCTATGGCAATATTAAGACACATGGACCAGGTAACCCACTTCGCCCAATAATCAGTCAAATACCAACTCCAACATACTACCTGGCAAAAAGATTAAACAACTTCCTAACTCCATACACTCCATTAATGCCCTGTTCTTCCTTTGCGATGTACTCACCTATTAGCACTATGTACCTGACCTTCCTAATTGTACAAATCCAGTATGCCTAGCACTGTCCCTTCACTTGAGAATGAACCATGTAGGTTCGAAACGTTGTGTAATTTTATAATAAGTGTAATACATTCTACAGTTAATTATTTATTTTTCTTCACCTCTAACAAAAATGGCATTTGGAGAAATCTTCCTACAATTAAACTAAGATGCTCGAGCACAAGTCAGAGGGATAAGAGCTCTAAATAAGTAAATATCCAATCTAGAATATGCAGTTATATATATATATATATATATATATATATGTCGTACCTAGTAGCCAGAACTCACTTCTCGGCCTACTATGCAACGCCCGATTTGCCTAATAAGCCAAGTTTTCCTGAATTAATATATTTTCTCTAATTTTTTTCTTATGAAAAGATAAAGCTACTCATTTCATTATGTATGAGGTCAATTTTTTTTATTGGCGTTAAAATTAATGTAGCTATATGACCGAACCTAACCAACCCTACCTAGCCTAACCTAACCTATCTTTATAGGTTAGGTTAGGTTAGATAGCCGAAAAAGTTAGGTTAAGGTTAGGTTAGGTTCGGTAGGTTAGGTAGTCGAAAAATACATAATTCATGAAAACTTGGCTTATTAGGCAAAATACGCCTTGCATATTAGGCTGAGAAGAAGTGCGTTCTGGCTACTAGGTACGACATATATATATATATATATATTCTGCCACTGCAATACCTGCCATCTGCCACACTGTAATACCTGCCATCTGCCACACTGCAATACCTGCCATCTGCCACCACAATACCTGCCGTCTACCACACTGTAATACCTGCCATCTGCCACACTGTAATACTGCCATCTGCCACACAATACCTGCCATCTGCCACACTGCAATACCTGCCATCTGCCACACATACCTGCCGTCTACCACACTGTAATACCTGCCATCTGCCACTGCAATACCTGCCATCTGCCACACTGCAATACCTGCCATCTGCCACCACAATACCTGCCGTCTACCACACTGTAATACCTGCCATCTGCCACTGTAATACCTGCCATCTGCCACACTGTAATACCCGCCATCTGCCACACTGTAATACCCGCCATCTGCCACACTGTAATACCTGCCTCTGCCACACTGTAATACCTGCCATCTGCCACACTGTAATCCTGCCATCTGCCACACTGTAATACCTGCCATCTGCCACTGTAATACCTGCCATCTGCCACACAATACCTGCCATCTGCCACACTGTAATACCTGCCATCTGCCACCACAATACCCTGCCATCTGCCACTGTAATACCTGCCATCTGCCACTGTAATACCTGCCATCTGCACACTGTAATACCTGCCATCTGCCACTGCAATACCTGCCATCTGCCACTGTAATACCTGCCATCTGCCACACTGTAATACCTGCCATCTGCCACACTGTAATACCTGCCATCTGCCACCACAATACCTGCCGTCTACCACACTGTAATACCTGCCGTCTACCACTTGTAATACCTGCCATCTGCCACACTGTAATACCTGCCATCTGCCACACTGTAATACCTGCCATCTGCCACACAATACCTGCCATCTACCACACTGTAATACCTGCCATCTGCCACTGTAATACCTGCCATCTGCCACCACAATACCTGCCATCTGCCACACTGTAATACCTGCCATCTGCCACACTAATACCTGCCATCTGCCACACTGCAATACCTGCCATCTGCCACACTGCAATACCTGCCATCTGCCACACTGCAATACCTGCCATCTGCCACTGCAATACCTGCCATCTGCCACAGTTTCCATCAGTTACTCATATGGAAGGAGTCTTTTCATACCATTATAGTCGTCCACAATTGGCCCTAAACAACAGGCCTTTATCACCATAGCAAACATCTCGTCAAGATTTTCTCTTAGTTTTTCCACAAACTCTTTTATTGTGGCTCACAAAATCATTATATATTTTGTTTATACGTTGTCAATTGCTTGTTGTTGTGTACATAGATGTGCGAGTCTCCTCCAAAAATAATATTATGTTGCAGAGATTTTAATTAGTAATTTAGATGCCTGATTTATAATGCAAAAATGATTCATTGAAAAAATATTATTTTCATTTTCCTTTAAGCCTAATATAATAGCGGTATATAAAATCGTATTATATTGTGGGCATTTCAATGTTTCACTTAATTACCTGCTTTGCCAAGCACTGTATAATCATGAAACAATTTACAGCAATATTTGTGTAACGTTAAGTTTAAAACCTGTCAATAGCGCATCTTTGCAATATGTTGCAGATGTGATGATGCAATGTTGCTGTTCATAGCACAAGCACCTACTACGGGTACTCATCTATTTGTACTCACCTATTTGTGCTTGCGGGCGTTGAGCTTTGTCTCTTTGGTCCCGCCTCTCAACTGTCAATCAACTGGTGTACATATTCCTGAGCCTACTGGGCTCTATCATACTACATTTGAAACTGTGTATGGAGTCAGCCTCCACTACATCACGTCCTAGTGTATTCCACTTGTAAACTACTCTGATACTGAAAAAATCTTTCTAATGTCTCTGTGGCTCATTTGGATACTAAGTTTCCACCAGTGTCCCCTTGTTCGTGTTCCACCCATGCTGAAGAGTTTGTCTTTGTTCACCCTGTCCAACCCCTGAGAATTTTGTAGGTGGTTATCATGTCTCCCCTTACTCTTCTGATTTCCGAAGACGTGAGGTTCAGTTCCTCCAGCCTTTCCTCGTAGCTCATACCTCTCAGTTCCGGAACAAGATTGGTGGCATACCACTGAATCTTCCATTTGTCTTGTTTTTAATTAGATATGGACTCCAGGCTGGAGCTGCATATTCCAGAAATGGTTTGACATAAGTGGTATACAGGGTCCTGAACGATTCCTTACACAAGTTTATAAAGACAGTTCTTATGTTGGCCAGCCTAGCATATGCCGCTAATGATATCCTTTTGAAATGGGGCCTCTGGGGACAGGTTCGGTGTGATATCAACCCCCAGATCTTTCTCTCAACTTGACTCTTGCAGGATTTCACCACCCAGA
Source organism: Procambarus virginalis (assembly GCA_020271785.1). Classification (NCBI taxonomy): domain Eukaryota; kingdom Metazoa; phylum Arthropoda; class Malacostraca; order Decapoda; family Cambaridae; genus Procambarus; species Procambarus virginalis. Next base: position 22,576 of record WNGS01167942.1, on the reverse strand, counting down.
AGGTACCTTGTGTTCAGCCTTTTGCCCCCTTCGCCTAATTTCAGTACTTTACACTTTCCCTGAGTTGAACTTTAGTAGCCATTTTCTAGACCATTCCTCCAGTTTGTCCAGGTCATCCAGTAGTCTTTGTCTATCTTCATTTATCTTGATTCTTCTCATAATTTTTGCATCATCAGCAAACATTGAGAGGAACGAGTCTATACCCTCTGGAAGATCATTTACATATATTAGAAACAAGATGGGTCCAAGTACAGAGCCCTGTGGGTCTCCGCTGGTGACACCTCGCCACTCTAATGTCTCGCCACTCTGATGTCTGTAATACGTGGCAGATGGCACGTATTACAGTGTGGCAGATGGCAGGTGTTACAGAGTGGCAGATGGCAGGTATCACAGAGTGGCAGATGGCAGGTATTACAGTGTGGCAGATGGCAGGTATCACAGAGTGGCAGATGGCAGGTGTGGCAGATGGCAGGTATCACAGAGTGGCAGATGGCAGGTATTACAGTGTGGCAGATGGCAGGTATTACAGAGTGGCAGATGGCAGGTATACAGAGTGGCAGATGGCAGGTATTACAGTGTGGCAGATGGCACATATTACAGTGTGGCAGATGGCAGGTATTACAGTGGCAGATGGCACGTATTACAGTGTGGCATATGGCAGGTATTACAGTGTGGCAGATGGCAGCTATTACAGAGTGGCAGATGGCATGTATTACAGTGTGGCAGATGCCAGGTATTACAGAGTGGCAGATGGCAGGAATTACAGAGTGGCAGATGGCTGGTATTACAGTGGCAGATGGCAGGTATTACAGTGTGGCAGATGGCACGTATTACAGTGTTGCAGATGGCAGGTATTACAATGTGGCAGATGGCAGGTATTACAGAGTGGCAGATGGCAGGTATTACAGAGTGGCAGATGGCAGTATTACAGTGTGGCAGATGGCAGGTATTACAGTGTGGCAGATGGCAGGTATTACAGTTTGGCAGAGGGCAGGAATTACAGTGTGGCAGATGGCAGGTGTTACAGAGTGGCAGATGGCAGGTGTTACAGTGTGGCAGATGGCAGGTATTACAGTGTGGCAGATGGCAGGTATTACAGTGTGGCAGATGGCAGGTATAACAGTTTGGCAGATGGCAGGTATTACAGTGTGGCAGATGGCAGGTATTACAGTGTGGCAGATGGCAGGTATTACAGTGTGGCAGATGGCAGGTATTACAGTGTGGCAGATGGCAGGTATTACAGTGTGGCAGATGGCAGGTATTACAGTGTGGCAGATGGCAGGTATTACAGAGTGGCAGATGGCAGGTATTACAGAGTGGCAGATGGCAGGTATTACAGTGTGGCAGATGGCAGGTATTACAGTGTGGCAGATGGCAGGTATTACAGTGTGGCAGATGGCAGGTATTACAGTGTGGCAGATGGCAGGTATTACAGTGTGGCAGATGGCAGGTATTACAGTGTGGCAGATGGCAGGTATTACAGTGTGGCAGATGGCAGGTATTACAGTGTGGCAGATGGCAGGTATTACAGTGTGGCAGATGGCAGGTATTACAGTGTGGCAGATGGCAGGTATTACAGTGTGGCAGATGGCAGGTATTACAGTGTGGCAGATGGCAGGTATTACAGTGTGGCAGATGGCAGGTATTACAGTGTGGCAGATGGCAGGTATTACAGTGTGGCAGATGGCAGGTATTACAGTGTGGCAGATGGCAGGTATTACAGAGTGGCAGATGGCAGGTATTACAGTGTGGCAGATGGCAGGTATTACAGTGTGGCAGATGGCAGGTATTACAGTGTGGCAGATGGCAGGCATTACAGAGTGGCAGATGGCAGGTATTACAGTGTGGCAGATGGCAGGTATTACAGTGTGGCAGATGGCAGGTATTACAGTGTGGCAGATGGCAGGTATTACAGTGTGGCAGATGGCAGGTATTACAGTGTGGCAGATGGCAGGTATTACAGTGTGGCAGATGGCAGGTATTACAGTGTGGCAGATGGCAGGTATTACAGTGTGGCAGATGGCAGGTATTACAGTGTGGCAGATGGCAGGTATTACAGTGTGGCAGATGGCAGGTATTACAGTGTGGCAGATGGCAGGTATTACAGTGTGGCAGATGGCAGGTATTACAGAGTGGCAGATGGCAGGTATTACAGTGTGGCAGATGGCAGGTATTACAGTGTGGCAGATGGCAGGTATTACAGTGTGGCAGATGGCAGGTATTACAGTGTGGCAGATGGCAGGTATTACAGTGTGGCAGATGGCAGGTATTACAGTGTGGCAGATGGCAGGTATTACAGTGTGGCAGATGGCAGGTATTACAGTGTGGCAGATGGCAGGTATTACAGTGTGGCAGATGGCAGGTATTACAGTGTGGCAGATGGCAGGTATTACAGTGTGGCAGATGGCAGGTATTACAGTGTGGCAGATGGCAGGTATTACAGTGTGGCAGATGGCAGGTATTACAGTGTGGCAGATGGCAGGTATTACAGTGTGGCAGATGGCAGGTATTACAGTGTGGCAGATGGCAGGTATTACAGTGTGGCAGATGGCAGGTATTACAGTGTGGCAGATGGCAGGTATTACAGTGTGGCAGATGGCAGGTATTACAGTGTGGCAGATGGCAGGTATTACAAGTGGTAGATGGCAGATATTACAGTGTGGCAGATGGCAGGTATTACAGTGTGACAGATGGCAGGTATTACAGTGTGGCAGATGGCAGGTATTACAGTGTGGCAGATGGCAGGTATTACAGTGTGACAGATGGCAGGTATTACAGAGTGGCAGATGGCAGGTATTACAGTGTGGCAGATGGCAGGTATTACAGTGTGGCAGATGGCAGGTATTACAAAGTGGTAGATGGCAGATATTACAGTGTGGCAGATGGCAGGTATTACAGTGTGGCAGATGGCAGGTATTACAGTGTGGCAGATGGCAGGTATTACAGTGTGGCAGATGGCAGGTATTACAGTGTGGCAGATGGCAGGTATTACAGTGTGGCAGATGGCAGGTATTACAGTGTGGCAGATGGCAGGTATTACAAAGTGGTAGATGGCAGGTATTACAGTGTGGCAGATGGCAGGTATTACAGTGTGACAGATGGCAGGTATTACAGTGTGGCAGATGGCAGGTATTACAGTGTGGCAGATGGCAGGTATTACAGTGTGGCAGATGGCAGGTATTACAGTGTGGCAGATGGCAGGTATTACAGTGTGGCAGATGGCAGGTATTACAGTGTGGCAGATGGCACGTATTACAGTGTGGCAGATGGCAGGTATTACAGTGTGGCAGATGGCAGGTATTACAGTGTGGCAGATGGCAGGTATTACAAAGTGGTAGATGGCAGGTATTACAGAGTGGCAGATGGCAGGTATTACAGTGTGGCAGATGGCAGGTATTACAGTGTGGCAGATGGCAGGTATTACAGAGTGGCAGATATTACAGTGTGGCAGATGGCAGGTATTACAGTGTGACAGATGGCAGGTATTACAGTGTGGCAGATGGCAGGTATTACAGTGTGGCAGATGGCAGGTATTACAGTGTGGCAGATGGCAGGTATTACAGAGTGGCAGATGGCAGGTATTACAGTGTGGTAGATGGCAGGTATTACAGTGTGGCAGATGGCAGGTATTACAGTGTGGCAGATGGCAGGTATTACAGTGTGGCAGATGGCAGGTATTACAGTGTGGCAGATGGCAGGTATTACAGTGTGACAGATGGCAGGTATTACAGTGTGGCAGATGGCAGGTATTACAGTGTGGCAGATGGCAGGTATTACAGTGTGGCAGATGGCAGGTATTACAGTGTGGCAGATGGCAGGTATTACAGTGTGACAGATGGCAGGTATTACAGTGTGGCAGATGGCAGGTATTACAGTGTGGCAGATGGCAGTTATTACAGTGTGGCAGATGTCAGGTATTAGTGTGGCAGATGGCAGGTATTACAGTGTGGCAGATGGCAGGTATTACAGTGTGGCAGATGGCAGATATTACAGTGTGGCAGATGGCAGGTATTACAGTGTGGCAGATGGCAGGTATTACAGTGTGGCAGATGGCAGGTATTACAGTGTGGCAGATGGCAGGTATTACAGTGTGGCAGATGGCAGGTATTACAGTGTGGCAGATGGCAGGTATTACAGTGTGGCAGATGGCAGGTATTACAGTGTGGCAGATGGCAGGTATTACATTGTGGCAGATGGCAGGTATTACAGTGTGGCAGATGGCAGGTATTACAGTGTGGCAGATGGCAGGTATTACAGTGTGGTAGATGGCAGTTATTACAGTGTGGCAGATGGCAGGTATTACAGTGTGGCAGATGGCAGGTATTACAGTGTGGCAGATGGCAGGTATTACAGAGTGGCAGATGGCAGGTATTACAGTGTGGCAGATGGCCGGTATTACAGTGTGACAGATGGCAGTATTACAGTGTGGCAGATGGCAGGTATTACAGTGTGGCAGATGGCAGGTATTACAGTGTGGCAGATGGCAGGTATTACAGTGTGGCAGATGGCAGGTATTACAGTGTGGCAGATGGCAGGTATTACAGTGTGACAGATGGCAGTTATTACAGTGTGGCAGATGGCAGGTATTACAGTGTGGCAGATGGCAGGTATTACAGTGTGGCAGATGGCAGGTATTACAGTGTGGCAATGGCTGGTATTACAGTGTGGCAGATGGCAGGTATTACAGTGTGGCAGATGGCCGGTATTACAGTGTGGCAGATGGCAGGTATTACAGTGTGGCAGATGGCAGGTATTACAGTGTGGCAGATGGCAGGTATTACAGTGAGGCAGATGCAGGTATTACAGTGTGGCAGATGGCAGGTATTACAGTGTGGCAGATGGCAGGTATTACAGTGTGGCAGATGGCAGGTATTACAGTGTGGCAGATGGCAGGTATTACAGTGTGGCAGATGGCAGGTATTACAGTGTGGCAGATGGCAGGTATTACAGTGAGGCAGATGGCAGGTATTACAGTGTGGCAGACGGCAGGTGTTACAGTGTGACAGATGGCAGGTATTACAGTGAGGCAGATGGCAGGTATTACAGTGAGGCAGATGGCAGGTATTACAGTGTGACAGATGGCAGTTATTACAGTGTGGCAGATGGCAGGTATTACAGTGTGGCAGATGGCAGGTATTACAGTGTGGCAGATGGCAGGTATTACAGTGAGGCAGATGGCAGGTATTACAGTGTGGCAGATGGCAGGTATTACAGTGGAGGGAGAGTGCAGGTATTATACTTTAATCCCTAAACGTGAGAGTGCGGAGAGACCAGCCTCTGATGGTACCGTGTGTGTACTCACCTAGTTGTGCTTGCGGGGGTTGAGCTCTGGCTCTTTGGTCCCGTCTCTCAACCGTCAATCAACTGGTGTTCAGGTTCCTGAGACTACTGGGCTCTATCACATCTACACTTGAAACTGTGTATGGAGTCAGCCTCCACCACATCACCGCCTAATACATTCCATTTGTCAACCACTCTGACACTAAAAAAATTCTTTCTAATATCTCTGTGGCTCATTTGGGCACTCAGTTTTCACCTGTGTCCCCTAGTGCGAGTGCCCCTTGTGTTAAATAACCTGTCTTTATCTACCATATCAATTCCCTTCAGAATCTTGAATGTGGTGATCATGTCCCCCCTAACTCTTCTGTCTTCCAGCGAAGTGAGGTTTAATTCCCGTAGTCTCTCCTCGTAGCCTCTCCTCGTAGCTCATACGTCTCAGCTCGGGTACGTGGCAAACCTTTGAACCTTTTCCAGTTTAGTCTTATCCTTGACTAGATATGGACTCCATGCTGGGGCCGCATACTCCAGGCATGGCCTGACATATGGGGTATACAAAATTCTGAATGATTCTTTACACAAGTTTCTGAATGTCGTTCGTATGTTAGCCAGCCTGGCATATGCCGCTGATGTTATCCTCTTGATATGAGCTGCAGGAGACAGGTCTGGCGTGATATCAACCCTCCAAGTGTTTTTCCTTCTCTGACTCCTGAAGAATTTCCTCTATCAGATGATACCTTGTCTGGCCTCCTGCTCCCTACACCTATCTTCATTACATTACATTTGGTTGGGTTAAACTCTAACAACCATGTGTGTGTGTGTGTGTTTAGTAATGTTCTCCCATACTCACCTAGTTGTGCTTGCAGGGTTGAGCTCTGGTCTTTGGTCCCGCTAGTAGTGGAAATGGCCTCCATGACGGCAATTTTGCTTTTTCCCCATGCCAGTAATGGTCGCCGCAGGGGGGGTGTATTTTTTCCCTAGTGAGGTATTTCCATACTGTTACCCATTTTTTTACTGTCAAAATTCATTTCTAGCTAAGATCGCATATTTAGGAGAATTCGAACAGGAATTCGTACATCTGGTTAGAAATGTTAGAAAAGAGATAAGGAAAGCAAAAAGAAACTATGAAGTTCGTATAGCAGGGCAAGCAAATCCTAAAGGGTTTTTCAGTTATATCGAACTAAGACTAGGGAAAGGATAGATCCATTAAAAACTGAGACAGGTCAAATAACAGATAGGATGAAGAGGAGTAGTATTTTTAACAAATATTTTGTATCTGTATTTACTAAAGAGGAACTTAACAATATGCCTTCAGCCCAACAAGTCTATGTGGGTGGGACGAGGACAGGTTGACGAGTTTAGCAGTTACCAGGGAGGATGTTCTTAAACAAATAGTAAAACTCAAACCAAACAAATCCCCAGGGCCGGATGAAGTGTTTGCCAGAGTGCTGAAAGAATGCAAAGAGGAGCTTTGTGACCCACTGTCAATCATATTTATAAATCAATAGAGTCAGGCAGAGTGCCAGAGTTTTGAAAAGTTGCTAATGTGATTCCAGTTTTTAAGAAAGGAGATAGATCACTTGCGTCTAACTATCGACCAATTAGCCTAACGTCTATTGTGGGAAAGTTACTCGAATCTATAATAGCAAATAAAATTCGTCTTCATCTTGAAAAAACATAAATTAATAATGAGTCGCAACATGGTTTTATAAATGGCCGTTCATGTTTAACAAATTTGTTATCTTTTATTCTAGCATAGTTGAGGCAGTTGATAGTGGTAAGGATTGTGATGTTGTTACCTTGACTTTAGCAAAGCTTCGATACAGTGCCACATGAAAGACTGATTAAAAAGATAGAGGCTCATGGTATTGGGGGTGCTATATTAAGCTGGATTAGGGCATGGCTATACCAAAGGAACAGAGAGTAGGTATAAATGGAGTCAAGTCAGAGTGGGAAAATGTTGTAAGTGGAGTGCTCAAGGCTCTGTCTGGGACCTCTGTTGTTTATAATATATATAAATGATTTAGATTCAGGTTTGAGTAGCAACATTTGCAAATTTGCCGATGATACGAAACTCGGTAGGGAAATTAATTCGGAGG
>WNGS01167940.1:7101-39064 GCA_020271785.1 Procambarus virginalis | reverse complement strand
ATCCTCTTTAAACTGAGAGTAAAACAAGAGGACTGGGAATGGAAACGAGTACCAAAGAATGCTCGTACTATGTATCTTGTACCTTGTACTTTGTACCTTCTACCTTGTACGTAGTACCTTGTACCTAGTACCTTCTACCTTGTACGTAGTACCTTGTACCTAGTACCTTCTACCTTGTACGTAGTACCTTGTACCTAGTACCTTCTACCTTGTACGTAGTACCTTGTACCTTGTACTTTGTACCATGTACCTAGTACCTTCTACCTTGTACCTAGTACCTTGTACCTTGTACCTAGTACCTTGTACCTAGTACCTTGTACCTAGTACCTTGTAGACCAGACCACACACTAGAAGTTGAGGGACGACGACGTTTCGGTCCGTCCTGGACCATTCTCAAGTCGCTTGTGTACCTTGTACCCCTAGTACCTTGTACCTTGTACACTCGTACCTTGTACCTTGTACCGCCGATCATCAGGTGGAAAACGCTTGAAAGGAGAGACGCGCAAGTTACTTCATTTACAACTTTAAGCCAGTTTGAATAAAGAATTCGAAAGATGGAAGAGGAGTAACAAGACTAATAGGCGGGGGATCAAGAGCTAGAGCTCACTTCCCTGCAATCACAGATAGGTAAGCATCACCATCCACTACTACTACTACTACCACTAATATCCACCACCACCACCACCACCACACCAGTATCCCCCATCCACCACCACTACCACCACACCAGCTACACCAGCACCATCCACCCTAACCAGTCCCCATACCACCACCACTAACACACCAGTATCCCCCATCCTACCACCACATACCACACCAGTATCCCCATCCCCCACCACACCACACCAGATCCCCACTCAACCCACCACCAGTCCCATCCACCACCACACACCACCACACCACCGTATCCCCCATCCACCACCACCACACCAGTATCCCCACCACCACCACTACCACCACCACATATCACCATCCCCACCACTACCACCACACCAGCTCCACACACAATAAACACCCACCAACTACCACCACACCCAGTATCCCCCATCCACCACCACCACCACCACACCAGTATCCCCATCCACCACCACCACCACACCAGTATCCCCCCATCCACACCACCACCACCACACCAGTATCCCCCATCCACCACCACTACCACCACACCAGTATCCCCCATCCACCACCACTACCACCACACCAGAATACAACTAGACCCACCATACCACCACCGTATCCCCACCACACCACCAAGCCCACCCACCCCCACCAGTATCCCCCATCCACCACCTACCACACACACCAGTATCCCCCTCCCCACCACCACACACACCAGTATCCCCATCCACCACCACCCTACCACACCAGTAACCCCAATCCAACCAAAACACTAAAAAACATAAACATAACCAAACCACCACACTACCACACCAGTATCCCCATCCACCACCACTACCACACCAGATCCCCCCATCCACCACCACCTACCACCACCACTCTCCTCTCTCTCTTAATTAATCTGTAACCTTTATTCAAGTCAGAAACCTGATGGAAGGCTCAAGTTTTAAGTCCCAAACTCTTAATTAAATGTCAATATAACGAGACTCACAATACCTAAATCCTTCACACAGACCCAACAACTTTTCACTAAATCCCTCATCATTAAATTTGGCTTTTACACCAAATGCGAGAATAATAATACAAATTTAACCATATTATATAACTATACGGAACTGTGCCGAAATACATCATACATCTATTTATTCTTACTGATGTATGGAGGAAAAGGGACTTAGGGGAAAAAAATACTTGAAGTATTAACTTGTTTTAACTTGGGGAAGCCGATACGATGAAGGTCTTCATAGCTCAGGTAATGTCCAACTTTTTCCTTTTTCATCTGTGGGACACGGAGAGGGAGGGGGTGAACGGAACGGGTGAGAGGGAGGAGGGGGAGGGGGAGAAGAGAGAGAGATCAATGAGACTGTGCAAGGGAGAGGAGCAGGCAAGGAGCAAAAGTGTATTTGTCAGACGAAGGAGAAGAGAAAAGGTAGAAATACCTCAAGAAAATGTGAGGGGAATGGGAGGGAGAGGGTGGCGGAAGGGAGAGGGGGTAATTGAGGAATGAGAGTGAGAAAAGAACGGGAGGGAGGAATAGTGGAATGGAATGGAGAGTGCAACCAGAGGGATAAGGGGGGGGGGTAATCATGGATAGGTAGGAGAGGGTAATGAAGAACGAGAGAGGAGAAGAAGGCGGAGAAGAAAAGAGAGAGAGGAGAGAAGAAGAGAGAGAGAGAGAGAGAGAGCGAGAAAAGCAGGTCCTTGTCCACCTGATCTATTTCCCTCAGTATCTTACATATTGTGATCATATCCACTCTGTCCTCTTCTCTAGGTTTACGAAATTGATGTTCTCGAAGCTTAGACCTCTTTATTCAGGTACTGATCTTGTTGCAAACCTCTGCACTTTTTCAAGTTCAGTTTTGTGTTTCACAGTGCGGATTCCAGGCCCTTGCTTCATATTCCAGAATTGGCCTGACATGGTCTTAAAAAGAGTCCTTATTAATGATTTTGAATGTCGTTCAGATGTTTGCCAGCGTCCCATATGCTGCTGATGATATCCTGTTTATATGTGCCACTGGTATTAGTGTTGGAATTATATCCGGTCCTAAATCTCTTCAGTTTCCCGTTTCCTGGAATTGTCTTTCCCTTATAAGTCCGTCTGGACTTCTATCTCTTTTTCCAATCCTTATTACCTTGCACTTGTTGGGGTTAAACTCTTAAGTCATTTGTCTGCCTTGTGATGGTGGAGGTTAATATTAAAAGTGGTGGTGCTGGTGGTAGTTGGTAGTAGTGGTGGTGGTGGATGATAGTGATGGTACTGTAGGTGAGTGATAACAGTGGTGGTAGTGGGTGGTTATCTTGAGATTATCTTGAGATGATTTCGGGGCTTTTTAGTGTCCCCGCGGCCCGGTCCTCGACCAGGCGTCCACCCCCAGGAAGCAGCCCGTGACCGCTGACTAACACCCAGGTACCTATTTTACTGCTAGGTAACAGGGGCATAGGATGAAGGAAACTCTGCCCATTATTTCTCGCCGGCGCCTGGGATCGAACCCAGGACCACAGGATCACAAGTCCAGCGTGCTGTCCGCTCGGCCGATCGGCTGTGGTGGATGGTGGTGGTGGTGGTAGTGATGGCTGGTTAGGACGCAGACGTGTGTTAATGCGCCTACGCGCGCATGCGTTCATGTGTATTTACTATTTGTGAATGCAGGATCGAGCTGTTAGCTCATGGACCCCGTCTTTCTAAAAGTAGGCTGTCTAATGTACTGACTCGATTTGAACCTGCCTGGCCTGACAGCTGAGTGGACAGCGCTCGGTATGCGTAGTCCTGAGGTTCCGGGTTCAATCCCTAGTGGAGACGGGAACAAATGGGCAGAGTTTCTTTCACCCTGATGCATCTGTTTACCTAGCAGTAAATAGGTACCTGGGAATTAGACAGCTACTACGGGCTGCTTTCTGGGAATGTGTAACAAAAAGGAAGCCTGGTCGAGGACCGGGCCGCGGGGACGCTAAGCCCCGAAATCATCTCAAGATAACCTCAAGATAACTTCCTACCTCTGTTTCCTCTGTTATATCTATTACACATATTTCTCTAACATACATACATACATACATACATACATACATACATACATACATACATACATACATACATACATACATAGGGGACACAGGTGGAAACTGAGTGCCCAAATGAGCCACAGAGATATTAGAAAGAACGTTTTTAGTGTCAGAGTGGTTGACAAATGGAATGCATTAGGCAGTGATGTGGTGGAGGCTGACTCCATACACAGTTTCAAATGTAGATATGACAGAGCCCAATAGGCTCAGGAACCTGTACACCTGTTGATTGACGGTTGAGAGGCGGGACCAAAGAGCCAGAGCTCAACCCCGCAAGCACAACTAGGTGAGTACAACTAGGTGAGTACATACATACGCTGCTCGTTGGAGCTGAACAGCTGTCCAATTCCCCTGTATCTTTTTAACTGCTGAGTGAACATAGGCATCAGTTGGAAGAAACTCTGCCCATTTGCTTCAACCTAGACCGGGAATCGAACCCGGGCCCTTACGACTACGACCCCCCAGAGCGCTGTACACTCGATAGTGAGGACTGTGCGCACGTGCGTTCTTGCGTTCGCACGTGCGTAGTGTGTACACTGAAATATACACAAGACTGTTTGCTAATTCCGCGCCCTCAAATCAAGCCAAAACTACAATCACTGGTGTACGTGTCAGAGCACGAACACGCACGCAGGCTCGATTATTGCGGCGTCGAGCACGAAAGGGCGTGAACCAATCCCAACCCGTGTCATTACTCACCTTTTAGTTAGATTGGTCGAGCACGTAACTGCCCTCAACTCCATCTTGCAAACATTAAATGGCCAATAATTGCTTATATTTGATCCGGCTGTTGGGTAAGTTTACATGTCCCCCCCCCCCCTCCCCTCCGTGCCCTTGCTTTGATCAAGATCGCATTTTATGTGGAACAGTTGATTGCAAAGCAATAGTTGGTCTTTCAACAAAGCATAACCAAGAAAAAGGAGAAATATCAGTGTCGGTTTTGAAGTTCTACAGACTTCGGACGTAGGTTCGAATCTTCGTCACGGCCCTTGTGAATTTGTTCAAGTTCCACAGACTTTGACTGAAGTTGAGAGGGGTGGAGGAAGGCTAAGGCGATACTGTGTTGACCAGACCACACACTAGAAAGTGAAGGGACGACGACGTTTCGGTCCGTCCTGGACCATTCTCAAGTCGATTGTGAGAATCGACTTGAGAATGGTCCAAACGTCGTCGTCTCTTCACTTTCTAGTGTGTGGTCTGGGCAGCATATTTCAGCCACGTTATTGTTGCTCCTCGTCTGCATAAGGCGGCACTTCTTCACACAAAATGGCAGTCCAATGTGGCCACAATTTGGGACCAAGCGTTCAGTCCTTGACTCAGCGACCCGCGCACGTTACCAAACGTGCACCTTACCAACACCGTTATTTGTGCTAATTCATACGTTGTGTAACAACGTAAATACGTTTAAAAAACATTTTGGCTATATTGTTGCTTTACTGGGATCAATCTGTCCGACACTTAATGCACCCCACAGTGTTGGCTTTATTGACCACAACGCCAAAATTCAGGTGCTTTTAGTGAAATTAAAATCACAGCAATATTGAAGTTACTCGCACCAATGAGTATTTGCTTTGATAAAGTTCGTATGCTTCTGCTGAGCCAAAACCACTTTCGTTCTGACGCTTATTAAATCATAGCTTCATAGGTTAGGTTGTTGTCATGAGAAAGGCGTAAGCTCGCCTTAGACAGTAACTATGTAATTCATTACCGTAATTATCGCAGCAATATCTGACTGGTGTAGGTGCATCAGGAGTGCTCAATAACAACAGTTGATTGGGAGGTTTTCATGCTTGTAAACTGTTTAATAAATGTAACCAAAGCCGTCAAAGTTTGAGGAAAGATGTACACGTTCGTAAGTACTTGCGTAACTGCTTCGTGAATCTGGCACCCCTGGTCTTGGAGTCTTCTTGAAGACGTTCAACAGGAGTTCAACAGCAGAATGATCTCTCCTGTCATGAGACTATTATCTCTTGGATTACCTCGTGATTGTCAACAGTGACACTTGGGCTCTATTGGCTGATAGCCGAACGGCCTTTTTTTTTGTAAACAAGAACTAGAGCGGGCAAGTTCCACAATGGCCGAGTGGGGTGCTGCCCAGAGTGAGGAGAACGTCCACTGTGCCCACAGTAGGGAGTTGTACAGGATTTAGACCCATGTTGCCTAGGCTAGCCATGTGGTTGAGAGATACAGACTAACGCAGAAAAAAAAATGTGTAAATATTGTGGACGATCAAATGGACATTTCTATTATCACTTTGGACATTTATTCCATTACATTTGGACATTCCATTATTCAAATGGACATTTCCATTGGCGTGTCACCAGCTGATGCTGCTTGTTTCGTAAAGATTGTTTAAATTATTAATGATTAATGATTAATTATTAATCATTAATAATTAATGATTTAATTATTCTCTTGAAAAAAAAAAAAACTAAATTGGGCTCTTTTGAAGTGCATGAAAAACAAATGCGGTTATGAGCCATTATCTCCCTACAGTGATTTCTTCCCGCCATACACACAGCCTACCACGACGTTGTTTGGACCCTGTAACAACATTTTGACGTAGTTACGATGTATGTGGGGGGGGGGGGGAGGGGGTGTACGGGGGGAGGGGTGAAGCTGTCCCACCAGGTGATTGTTGCGTGGTGTGTTCTGTGGTGCAGCCCCCGCCACCGTCACCCCACCAACCACTCACCTTACCCCCTTCTTAATTATACACCTGATCAATACAAGTTGGCGTGTGTGTGTGTGTGTGTGTGTGTGTGTGTGTGTGTGTGTGTGTGTGTGTGTGTGTGTGTGTGTGTGTGCGTGTGTGTGTGCGTGCGTTTGTATGAGGTCGTGCTAGCTATTAGAGGCGTTGGTTTAGTGATGGGCTTAAGGCCAATCAACCTCTGGAGACCTAACACCGTCTCAAGAGCTTTCTTACTAACAGTATAAGTTAGACTTGAAGACAGTCAAGGACTTAAGTAAACTTAAGTTGCGTAGTGGATCCTGTGGTGCAGTAGTCTTACGTTTTTTACTCATAATTATTAGCCACGGGTTTGATTCCTGGGCTGGAAAGAATTTTTTGGTAACGTTTCCTTTCACCTTGTGCCTCTGTTCACCTAGCAGTTAAAGGTACTGGGAGTTAGGCAACTATTTTGGTTTGCATCCTGAGGAGGGTCAGCAGTTCGACCTAGAGAGGGGGGGGGAAATCGGCTGGATATATAATTAAGTACAGAAATCTTGTTCCCAACGGCGGTTGTCTATACGTCAAGAAATGGCATTCTCTCGGTAAATATATGCCAATAAATGGCGTTCTCTCGGTAAATATATGCCAATAAATGGCGTTCTCTCGGTAAATATACGCCAATAAATGGCATTCTCTCGGTAAATATATGCCAATAAATGGCGTTCTCTCGGTAAATATATGCCAATAAATGGCGTTCTGAGTAAATATACACCAATAAATGGCGTTCTCTTAGTAAATATACGCCAATAAATGGTGTTCTCTCGGTAAATATATGCCAATAAATGGCGTTCTGTCGGTAAATATATGCCAATAAATGGCGTTCTCTCGGTAAATATATGCCAATAAATGGCGTTCTCTTAGTAAATATACACCAATAAATGGCGTTCTCTTAGTAAATATACGCCAATAAATGGCGTTCTCTTAGTAAATATACATCAATAAACTTTAGTGGTGGAATAAGCTGACGATACTTAAAAAAAAGTTATTAAACTTCCTTTTGACCTGTTATAATCCAGGTGTGTGTGTGGTGACTGGTATAATCCAGGTGTGTGTGGTGCCTGTTACAATCCAGGTGTGTGTGGTGCCTGTTATAATCCAGGTGTGTGGTGCCTGTTATAATCCAGGTGTGTGTGGTGCCTGGTATAATCCAGGTGTGTGTGGTGCCTGGTATAATCCAGGTGTGTGGTGACTGGTATAATTCAGATGTGTGTGGTGCCTGTTATAATCCAGGTGTGTGTGGTGCCTGTTATAATTCAGGTGTGTGTGTGTGGTGCCTGTTATAATCCAGGTGTGTGTGGTGCCTGTTATAATCCAGATGTGTGGTGCCTGGTATAATCCAGGTGTGTGGTGCCTGTTATAATCCACGTGTGTGGTGCCTGTTATATTCCAGGTGTGTGGTGCCTGTTATATTCCAGGTGTGTGAGGTCAGCACTGCTGATGAAGTGGTCCTTCTAAAGAGGTTTGGTGGTCTTTGCCCGGGTAGGATTTAATGGTGCTCAGGGTAGGATATATTGGTGATCAAGATAGGATTTATTAGTGGTCCGGATAGAATGTATTTTTATCTGTCCATACTGTTGACGCTATGGTCTTATTCCATTGAGTCCACAACACTGAACTATAACATCAACGCTAAAAGATGCGACACACATCAATACTGATAAGAGATTCCCATCAATACGTTCTTTAAGACGCCCGTCAAAGCCGCGAAGCTTCTTAACACCATCTCTCTTATTTGAGATTGTCTTACATTACTCCGTAGGGGTTCATCAAGGCATTTACACAACTCCCTTACGAAACCTGTGTATCTTAATCATGGCGGTTTTGTTTACAGTTATTGAACAGTTTATGAGCTCAAAGGCACTCCGACGCTGTTTGTAACAATAATTACCTTGAGTTGTAGTGTTTACAAACACGTAAATTGTTTAATAATTGTAAACAAGGCCGCTATGATTAAGGATAGATGTACAGGTTTCGTAGTAGATTGAGCAAATGCTTGATATGGACCTTGTTCCTGTTCAACACGCTTCCACTACACATAAGGGACATAACTGGCAGACCCCTCACAGTGTTCAAGAGAGAACTGGATAAACACCTCCAAAGGATACCTGATCAACCAGGCTGTGATTCATACGTCAGGCTGCGAGCAGCTGCGTCCAACAGCCTGGTTGACCAGTCCAGCAACAAGGAGGCCTGGTCGACGACCGGGCCGCGGGGTCGCTAAGCCTCGAAATCACCTCACGGTAACCTCAAGGTAAGGTAAGGTAGTCAAGTTATCTTCTTCTTGAGGTTATCATGAGTTGATTTCGGGGCTTAGCGTCCTCGCGGCCCAGTCCTCGACCAGGCCTCCTTTTCGTTACACATCCCCCAGGAAGCAACCCGTAGCAGCTGACTAACTCCCAGGTACCTATTTACTGCTAGGTAACAGGGGCATCAGGGTGAAAGAAACATTTTGCCCATGTGTCTCCGCCTCCACCGGGGATCGAACCCGGAACCTCAGGACTACGAATCCGAAGCGCTGTCCACCCAGCTGTCAGGCGCCATGTTGGTGTACAGTGTGTTATAAACCTGTTATGTTGACTGCTGTATAGGCATCCACGAGGGTGTCACTTGACATTTCAGTGTTGTAATGTGACCTTTTGATTGGCTTCCAAAATTACCAAGTAAAGGTCAGGGCCACAGGGATTGTTAGCTCTTCACATAATTGATAGCGTACGTCTAGCCAGCGACACCCTTAACTCCCCTAATACCCCCTGACAGCATATATCTAGCCTACGATGCCCTTAACTCCCCTAATACCCCCTGACAGCATATATCTATCCAACGACACCATTAACTCCCCTAATACCCCCTGACAGCATATATCTAGCCAACGATACCCTTAACTCCCCTAATACCCCCTGACAGCATATATCTAGCCAATGATACCCTTAACTCCCCTAATACCTCCTGACAACATATATCTAGCCAACGATACCCTTAACTTTCCTAATACCCCTAACAGCATATATCTATCCAACGACACCCTTAACTCCCCTAATATCCCTTAACAGCATATATCTATCCATCGATACCCTTAACTCCCCTAATACCCCCTGACAGCATATATCTAGCCAACGATGCCCTTAACTCCCCTAATACCCCCTGACAGCATATATCTAGCCAACGACACCCTTAACTCCCCTAATACCCCCTGACAGCATATATCTAGCCAACGATACCCTTAACTCCCCTAATACCCCCTGACAGCATATATCTAGCCAACGATACCCTTAACTTCCCTAATACCCCTAACAGCATATATCCAACGATACCCTTAACTTCCCTAATACCCCTAACAACATATATCCAACGATGCCATTCCCAGATATCCTCATAACACTGTTAAGAGTCGTTAAAACCTCCCTCTTCCTTAGGTCTGGTGATGAATAGTTAATCCCCAGGAGTCAGGGTGCTCAACCTGCTCATTGAGACTGTCTCCTCTGACTTCAAAGACTCAGTCATCTCACCGTGAATCCGATTACCAAGCTCTCGAAGCTTCACGTCTTTTCATGGCGAATCTGAAGCTTGAAGACGTTGTCCTTAAGATGAGAAAGAGAAGTTATATATAAGTAATTGAATCAACTTATTTGGAAAATCCCCCCCAAAAATCTCTTCATGAATTCGGCTACTTGGATTTCAACTCCTTTTGACCATGTCGTAGCTCAGTCGATTAAAGCAGCGTCTGGGATGCTCTCGGACGCAGGTTCGAATCCTCGTCACGGCCCTTGTGGATTTGTTCATTTGATGCATCACGCAATTGTGGTTTCTATGTGTAATTGATATCCTCCATCTCAACGCTTTATCTTCATGCTATTCTCGTCCTTGTGCCCCCCGAGCTCAAGGACGCATTACCAGATGTTTATGTTAATAATACAAACAATTATTTTAAAATATAAGTGATTGTCATTGTATATTTTTATACAAACGTGTATGATGGGTGTTTAGGATCTTTTGGTAATTATTTGTATTTGCCTTCCGATTTGATAGGAGTATAATTAATTTTGTAATTATTGTAGGTTGAAAGTTGTTGTTGTTGTTGTTAAAGATTCGCTACCTGGAACAAGAAGTTCCAAGTAGCACGGGCTATGGTGAGCCCGTAGTAGGTTGAAAGTGTCAATATATATATGGTATTGGAACTCCAGCAAGCCAATATTTGTACTGTTATTTTGATGAGAGTCAGAAAAAATAAAGTTTAAAGCCAACTTAAATATTCCTAGGCCTAGTACAGTACATATATATACTATGTTAGGCCTAAGATAGCATGTATTGGGCCTAGGATTTATGGGACAGGTTAGGTTAGGTCTTATTGCTAATAATGTTTCCGGTTTGTCCATATTCAGAAATATACAAGTCAACTTTTTGGAGGTCCATCATGATATATTTGTACATTATTTGTAGGGGAGGATGAGCTGATATTTGCACAACCCGTCCTCAGGCAAGGCTCGTTAATACAGCGGCCATCCCCCCCCTTCCCAAGACGCATCCATCATTTTTAACATGCTGTGTATTTAACATAGGTTTGTGCTCGCATATAAATTTACATTTCTTTTCATTAATATTCTATGTATAGTTTGGCGTAGGGTAAGTTTAGTGGACAATTATTTGTGTTTCAATTACGTGTGTGAGGCATTCGCAGAGTTGTGGTTCAAACAGAGGTTGTTAGCGAAGGACTGTTCGGAAAAGTATTGGAACGTTATTAGTTGAGTCGTGTCTAGACCGTTTTCTTTCATTCATAAACAGCGGGTTTGGCGGCTGACTTAACGAGCATTTGGCCTTTATTGATGAGGACTTAAGTATGTCCTCATCAATACAGTGGCAAGTGCTGAGGTCATGAACCCCTGATGTGTTAGTCAAATGCCGGTACATCCACATACACGTAAGTCAACTACGCGTTAATTGGCCACCACACCTTCCTCACCTGTTGAAGAAACGCTGTACAGGTGACTTTCCCACTACGGGCTCACCATAGCCCGTGCTACTTACAACGTTTTTGTCCCGAGTAGCTGAATTCTAAAACAACAACAACAGGTGACTTTTAAATGATCATGTACGAACTTTTCTGGAACAGTAGTTCGTGCTTGTTCGTGTCGCCCACCACCCAGCACCCCGTCTCCAAAAGCTTCGCCCATGTACTTAAAATTAAAAAAATTTCAACAAAGCAGTATGTTAAAATTAATGAATGTGTCTTTGTGGTCGTCTGCAGCTTGGGCTAGCATAACCTCAAGAATGGGATAAGAATCGCGGCAGCTTGGACGAGCATAGCGCGAAGCTGTATTTTCAGATACAAATGCAATAGCGTGGACGATAATCTGTTTTCATACATTCGTGGCGAGGTGGAAGACAGGCTGCAACTCTCCCCAGAACCTTGTGTTGTCTGTACACACACACACTTGCCGGCCGTCAAGTGTCTCCTTGCCTGGCCTGTGACACACTGGCGGCGCTCCTGTCATGCCGGGGGATGGCATGCCCTGGCAGGTCTCCCTACCTCGCACGTTGTTGTTTGAGTAATTAGTATCTGCAGCAGTCACAGGCCCTCCCGTCCGCGGATTGGCAACCGGGCATTAAATTCCGACGTTTGTAATGGACACGCGGGAAGACCAGGGACTATGGAACTCCCCAAGGAATTGGGCTTCTTGTCAACAGCGCAATTTAAGCCTTCACAGCGAATGGACATAACAATTAGGGCATGATATTACGAACTCTTCGGCTCGATACCGCAAGTCTTTTGGTATGGAACAGAAGGTAAGGTAATTACTAGGAGAAAGCGCTCAAATCGAGCCTGGCCTCGGGCCGGGCTTGGGGAGTAGAAGAACTCCCAGAACCCCATCAAGCAGGTATCAAGCAGGTAAGCAGGCTCAGTCAGTATGACTATTTAGCACTTGGAAGTGGTGTGCGGGGCAGGAGAGGACAGAGAGTTGGAATAACGAACACTTGGGCCATCGGGGATCGAGCATCGTCCTGCAAGAAGCTGTACCGACCAGACCAAGTGAATGAGCCTATTATGAAACTAAAACAGTTAAGGGTGTTTCAAGGGTCCTTGAGATAAAGTATTTATCAGGAGAAACAACTTAAGCCATTACGACTGTATAGAGCTCGATAGGGATACGAGGATAAGGACTTAGGATAGGAAGGAGGGAAGAAATAGTGCCCAGCCACTTGCACCATCGGGGATCGAACCCCGATCTGCATGAAACGAGACCGTCACTCTACCATCCATTACAAACGGTTCTTGAGTAAACTTCTCGTTTAACGAATGCCACAGCTAACGAATACAATATATAAAGACCCTATTTAATATACACCATTAACGAATATCCTATTAAGTGAACGTCGCGCCAACTAGTGATTCAGTTAACGAGGGTAGTCTGATTCATGTTGGGGTCTCGCTTCATGCAGGTCGGCGTTCAATCCCCGACCCTCCATAAGTGGTTGGACACCATTCCTTCCCTCCCCCGTCCCATCCCAAATCCTTATCCTGACCCCTCTTCCTAGTGCTATATAGACGTAATGGCTTGGCGGAAGGAAGGAAGGAAGGAATTATCAAGGGAAAGCGCCAAGCCATTACGACTATAGCACTGGGAAAGGGTCAGGATAAGGATTCGGGATGGGACGGGGGGTAAGGAATGGTACCCAACCACTTGAACGGTCGGGGATTGAACGCCGATCTGCATGAAGCGAGACCGTCGCTCTACCGTCCAGCCCAAGTGGTTGGGTAATGGCTTGGCGGTTTCCCCGTGATAATTCCCTCCCTGTCCTCCCGAAAAGATAGTACTTATGGAAACTATGAGTTAAACGTACAAAAATGGACTGTTGCACCCAATAACACCTGCACTCATAATTTCGTAGAGAGCATGACCAAGAAGACAACAGCTAAACCTAATCTCTCCTAATCTAATCTAATCTCTAAACCTAATCTAATCTCTAAATCTAATCTCTCTAATCTAATCTAATCTAATCTAATCTAATCTAATCTAATATATGTACTAAATCAGGCATAATAAGTATATTACATACAGAAATCACAATAGCGTGATGCATCAAATGAACAAATCCGCAAGGGCCGTGACGCGGATTCGAACCTGCGTCCGGGAGCATCCCAGACGCTGGCTTAATCGACTGAGCTACGACATGGTCAAAAGGTTGAATATTATGTTGATTAATATAAGTATATTATGCCTAGAATTGCTTGTGTAGGCTTAGGACATGTTAGGTTAGGCTGAATACTTACTGTTCGATTTTTTGTGTGATATTTGGAACATTTCAGTATTTCAAAACGTGAACTGAATTTTATAGTGTGTTGTCACTTTAAACGCTCTAGTCCGTTTAACGAACCTACCGCTCAACACACATTCCACTTAACAAATACACCGCTTAACAAATACACCGCTTAACAAACATTGCACTTAACGAACATATCACTTTACGAACATATCACTTTACGAACACATCACCTCACGAACATGCCACTAAACGAGCCCCACCACCAGCTGCTAACTAAATAGCGACATCGCCAGTTAACGAATGTAAATAACGAGCGAACCATTTAACGATCGCGCCAATTAACAAGACATTAATCAAGCAGCAAATTAATGGTCAGCCTCTCTACAATTAACCAACACCCCGGATGCAACGAAACCCACGATTAACGAACAGTCCGAACAAGCAAACACGCGACTTAACGAATATCCCCCAAACAAGGGTAATCCAGGTAGTTGGCCATGATCTAACGATGCAGTTAGCGGTGAGGCAGTGTAGGCTGCTCTGTTATGGACGACGTCATGGCTAATTGGACTGTTACGAGACTGGTAAATTATATCCGTAATTATTGTCCTGTGCTTGATACATAGTGGATGAGGGGGGGGGGGTGTTTGGTGTGTGTGGGGCCATGTTTGTTTAATGTGTGGATCATGTTTGTTTTGTGTGTGGCTGTGTTTAGTGTGTGTGTGGCCGAATTTTCGAAAACCATACACCCCGCCCCATACACCACGCCCCATACACCCCGCCCCATACACCACGCCCCATACACCACGCCCCATACACCACGCCCCATACACCACGCCCCATACACCACGCCCCATACACCACACCCCATACACCACGCCCCATACACCACGCCCCATACACCACGCCCCATACACCACGCCCCATACACCCCGCCCCATACACCACGCCCCATACACCACACCCCATACACCACGCCCCATACACCACGCCCCATACACCCCGCCCCATACACCCCGCCCCATACACCACGCCCCATACACCACGCCCCATACACCACGCCCCATACACAACGCCCCACAAACAACGCCACAAACCAATAAATGCCGTACTGAAAGTCGCAGGGGGGGGGGGTGAACAAGAGGAACAGGTGCACCAGCACAAGGAGCAACAGCAGCAACAGGAGCAACAGCAGCAACAGGAACAACAGCAACATAAACAACAGCAACAACAAGAGGAGCAACAGCAGCAGCAGCAAGAGTAGCAGGTATCAGATGACTGGAAGTTGCGTGTTTCGTGACATAAATGGATACAAAATCCATACGTTGATCGCCTCTATCCTCCCTGGCTATCTGTCCTGACGCTCGGGGCCAGAGTGTGCTAAGCCAGAAAGGGCTTAGAGTGAACCTAGAGGCGGTATATAAAGATTCACTGGCTGGGTTGTCCGCCCGTAGGTGTGTGTGTGTGAGGTGTGGCATGTCTTGGAGAAGGAAATGCTATTCTGGGACGCATTTTTGTTACGTTTAATTTAGGTGAGATAATGCGGCGGGTGTTTCTAACTTTTGAGTAATGAAATGTTTTTTTTTTGTCTGGTGGTGGAGATGAATCTGTATATGGTGGCGGGTGAGGGAGGGTGAGGCTGTGAGGGAGGGTGATGGGTGACGTTGGGTGTTGATGGTGGTGGCGGCAGTTATGATGATAATTATCCCTATAATATGGTTGTACATTACTTAGCGAGCATACCTCTTAGTGTCTACGAGGAAGTGAGCTCCAGCTCCTTGTACCCCGCCTGACAGCCTTCCTGCATCTCTTGGCTTATAGTTTTACTATTCTGACATTCGAACAATTTGTGGAATCTGGCTTTAAATTGTGGGTGGAGGCGGCATCCTCGTACAGGGTATGAGTTTTGTCCTCATAGTTCTTCGACTTATTTGTGTTTCCACCTTCTACTTATGTCCTCTTGTCCTATTCTTTCTTAATTTAAGAAAAACGTTCTTGTCTACCTTATCTATCCCCTGCTGTATCTTGTATGTTGTGACTATATCTCCTCTGTTCCTTCTCTCGTCTAGGGCTGTGAGCTTTAGTTAGGTTGATATTCGTCGTACATTTGTCGTCTTAGTTATAACACTAATCAAATAAAGCTATTCAAGTTTGGTTTTGTTTGTAGAGGTTCACGGTTCATATGCCGGTGCTGCGTATTGTAACACTGGCCTCACCTAGGCTGTACAGATAGTATTGAATGAGTCCCTATTAAGGTTTTAAACGCCATTTTAATGTTCACCAGCATCTCATATACTGCTGATGTTACCCTGTTTATGTGTGCCTCTGGTCTTAGTGATGAAAGTGTATCCACTTCCAAGTCTTTCATTTTCCCATACATCAGGGCTGCTGGTGCTGTTAGCTGTGATGTTTGTGTGTTTGTGACGGTGCTGGCAGTGCTTGTGACGGTGCTGGCAGTGCTTGTGACGGTGTTGGCAGTGCTTGTGACGGTGTTGGCAGTGCTTGTGATGCTAGCGGTGCTGGTCTTAGAGGCACGCGTTGGGAGTCCCAAGAATATAGCGAAGATTACCTGGCCGGAAAATCGTGTGTGTCGGGAGGGTCTTGGAGGTAAAAGGAGAGGACAGTTGTGAGAGCAACGCCCCCTCCTCCGGCCACCTGTCCCGTCTTGGCCGCCCTCAGCCTCCTGACCACCCACAAGGTGTTGATGAAGCACCTGGTGTGGCATCTTGATCACGGTGGTGCCAGAACCAAGAGGACAAAGCTACGAGGAACGGCTAACGGAACTAAATCTCACAACATGAGAGAAGAAGCAGAGGAGAAATAGTCATAACGTACAATATACTGAGGGGAATAGACAAGGTGGACAAGAACAGTCTTTTAAAATCCGAAGGAGTTAGGCAAGAGTACGTAAGTAGAAAAAGGAAACGCAAGTAATTCGAAGAACTTAAAGAAAATTGAAAGTGGGAAAGTTACTTGAATCGATAATTGCAAATACCATTCACCTTCATCTTGAAAAACATAAATGAATAAATGATTCACAACAGCCGGTCGGCCGAGCGGACAGCACACTGGACTCGTGATCCTGTGGTCCCGGGTTCGATCCCAGGCGCCGGCGAGAAACAATGGGCAGAGTTTCTTTCACCCTATGCCCCTGTTACCTAGCAGTAAAATAGGTACCTGGGTGTTAGTCGGCTGTCACGGGCTGCTTCCTGGGGGTGGAGGCCTGGTCGAGGACCGGGCCGCGGGGACACTAAAGCCCCGAAATCATCTCAAGATAACCTCAAGATGGTTGTGAATCACAACCACAGGTCATCGTAGTCAACAGTACTCGCCTGGATGACATCACTCACGTCATCAATCAGGTGATGATTCCCAGGCGCGACGTGAATGGGGTGTGACGGTAATTACGAGGGGACGGTTCTGCGGTCCGATTATGGCCGGCCGGGGAAACAAGCACAGGCACGAGAGGAGAGACTCGATTCCCGGAGGTGTAATGATGCCAGGACGCGACCTGTGCCTGTGTCGAGGGGCCCGGTGGTGGGGGGGGCGTGGTAGCTGGAGGGAAGGGGGGGGGATGTGGAACAGTGTCTCGTAATAGCCCGGTGATGCACTTCTGGTCCCTTCCTGTTACCCGTTCCTTCGTTCTTACCCGTTCCGTAGGGGACTGACAGTACCTACCTATCAGTACTTACCTAACAGGGACTACGGGAAGTGAGGTCCATGGGGCCAGATTCACGAAGCAGTTACGCAAGTACTTACGAACGTGTGCATATTCCCTCAATCTTTGACGGCTTTGGTTACATTTATTAAACAGTTTACAAGCATGAAAACTTCCCATTCAGTTGTTGTTATTGTTATAAACAGCCTCCTGGTGCTTCGGAGCTCATTAACAGTTTAATAATTGTAAACAAAGCCGCCAGAGAATCAGAAAAGATGTATAGGTTCGTAAATGCTTGCGTAACTGCTTCGTGAATCTGGCCCCTCTGCTCTTTATATTCTGCCTGCTATCCTTGTTGTACTTGTTACGCTGTAATTGAACTATGCTAATACAGCTTCGAGGTATGGATGGAGATGGCCTCCACAACGTGTGTCTTCGATGCATCCTACTGGTTGACAACTCGTACAGTGTACAGGTATTTCCTTACGTTACTGCCCTAAACGCTTTCCGTAATAGTGGCTTTAGGCATTGTATGTACTAGCTCTATCTATAAATCTTTCAATTTTTGTAAAATCTCTTATATGTATGTACCTTATCTGAATAAACATTTATTTATTTATTTATTTATTAGTTTGGCTCATTTGCGTTTCCAGCTTCACCTGTTTCCTCTTGTCCTTCTTCCTCTCAGTTTAAAGAGACTGTAGTCAACACTGTGAAGAAATGTCCCGACACACCACTCGAACATTATCTAAGACAGTGCACAGTTACCACCACAACAGACCACTGGAACATTATGTGTTCTGTGGTCTGTTGATGCGGAACATTATCTAAGTTGTAACTGTAAAAGTGCACAGCTACAGTCACAACAGACCACTGGAACATTATCTAACACAGTGCACAGTTACAGTCACAACAGACCACTGGAACATTATCTAGCACAGTGCAAAGTTACCACCACAACAGACCACTGGAACATTATCTAGCACAGTGCAAAGTTACCACCACAACAGACCACTGGAACATTATCTAACACAGTGCACAGTTACCACCACAACAGACCACTGGAACATTATCTAGCACAGTGCAAAGTTACCACCACAACAGACCACTGGAACATTATCTAGCACAGTGCAAAGTTACCACCACAACAGACCACTGGAACATTATCTAACACAGTGCACAGTTACCACCACAACAGACCACTGGAACATTATCTAGCACAGTGCAAAGTTACCACCACAACAGACCACTGGAACATTATCTAACACAGTGCACAGTTACAGCCACAACAGACCACTGGAACATTATCTAACACAGTGCACAGTTACAGCCACAACAGACCACTGGAACATTATCTAACACAGTGCACAGTTACAGCCACAACAGACCACTGGAACATTATCTAACACAGTGCACAGTTACAACCACAACAGACCACTGGAACATTATCTAACACACTGCACAGTTACAACCACAACAGACCACTGGAACATTATCTAACGCAGTGCACAGTTACAGTCACAACAGACCACTGGAACATTATCTAACACAGTGCACAGTTACAACCACAACTGATCACTGGAACATTATCTAACACAGTGCACAGTTACAACCACAACAGACCACTGGAACATTATCTAACACAGTGCACAGTTACAGCCGCAAAAGACCACTGGAACATTATCTAACACAGTGCACAGTTACAACCACAACAGATCACTGGAACATTATCTAACACAGTGCACAGTTACAACCACAACTGATCACTGGAACATTATCTAACACAGTGCACAGTTACAACCACAACAGACCACTGGAACATTATCTAACACAGTGCACAGTTACAGCCGCAAAAGACCACTGGAACATTATCTAACACAGTGCACAGTTACAACCACAACAGATCACTGGAATCTAACACAATGCATAGACACAAACCCATTAAGATTTCAACTTAGATTCAATAGAGCAGAACACTATTTTGAAATTAAACACACGGGGCAAAATCTTACTGAAGCGACCATACGAGTCATAAATACTCATACTCCGCCCAAGTAAAACAGAAACAAGCAACACTTAGTGGGCCAGCCAGAGGCTTAGGGCCCGCCCAGTGGGCCAGCCAGAGGTTTAGGGCACGCCCAGTGGGCCAGCCAGAGGCTTAGGGCCCGCCCAGTGGGCCAGCCAGAGGTTTAGGGCACGCCCAGTGGGCCAGCCAGAGGCTTAGCGCCCGCCCAGTGGGCCAGCCAGAGGCTTAGGGCCCGCCCAGTGGGCCAGCCAGAGGCTTAGGGCCCGCACAGTGGGTCAGCCAGAGGCTTAGGGCCCGCCCAGTGGGCCAGCCAGAGGCTTAGGGCCCGCCCAGTGGGCCAGCCAGAGGCTTAGGGCCCGCCCAGTGGGCCAGCCAGAGGTTTAGGGCACGCCCAGTGGGCCAGCCAGAGGCTTAGGGCCCGCCCAGTGGGCCAGCCAGAGGCTTAGGGCCCGCCCAGTGGGCCAGCCAGAGGCTTAGGCCCGCCCAGTGGGCCAGCCAGAGGCTTAGGGCCCGCCCAATGGCCAGCCAGAGGCTTAGGGCCCGCCCAGTGGGCCAGCCAGAGGCTTAGGGCCCGCCCAGTGGGCCAGCCAGAGGCTTAGGGCCCCCAGTGGGCCAGCCAGAATCTTAGGGCCCGCGCAGGAATATCCCTATTAAAAAAAATGGTAGACAAGGACAGTCTCTTGTTTCTTCATCCCACAGTGGGCGCCTTCCTTGACTATTACGTACTTATTTCCCCTCGATATCTTTTATTTCGTGATCATATCACCCCTTTTCTATCCTCTATGATTGGGAAATATAGCTTTATTAACCTCTTAGTTCAACCCTCTTAGCTCTGGTACCAATGTTTTTGTAAACTTCTCTTTTTTTAAATATTGGTTGTATGCTTCACTAGGTGCTGATTCCAGGCCGGTGCAGCATATTCCGGTATTGGCCTAACTAATGTTGTGTAGATTACCTTGAAGTGACTCTAATTTAGGCTNTACATACATACATACATACATACATACATACATACATACATACATACATACATACATACATACATAGGGGACACAGGTGGAAACTGAGTGCCCAAATGAGCCACAGAGATATTAGAAAGAACGTTTTTAGTGTCAGAGTGGTTGACAAATGGAATGCATTAGGCAGTGATGTGGTGGAGGCTGACTCCATACACAGTTTCAAATGTAGATATGACAGAGCCCAATAGGCTCAGGAACCTGTACACCTGTTGATTGACGGTTGAGAGGCGGGACCAAAGAGCCAGAGCTCAACCCCCGCAAGCACAACTAGGTGAGTACAACTAGGTGAGTACATACATACGCTGCTCGTTGGAGCTGAACAGCTGTCCAATTCCCCTGTATCTTTTTAACTGCTGAGTGAACATAGGCATCAGTTGGAAGAAACTCTGCCCATTTGCTTCAACCTAGACCGGGAATCGAACCCGGGCCCTTACGACTACGACCCCCCAGAGCGCTGTACACTCGATAGTGAGGACTGTGCGCACGTGCGTTCTTGCGTTCGCACGTGCGTAGTGTGTACACTGAAATATACACAAGACTGTTTGCTAATTCCGCGCCCTCAAATCAAGCCAAAACTACAATCACTGGTGTACGTGTCAGAGCACGAACACGCACGCAGGCTCGATTATTGCGGCGTCGAGCACGAAAGGGCGTGAACCAATCCCAACCCGTGTCATTACTCACCTTTTAGTTAGATTGGTCGAGCACGTAACTGCCCTCAACTCCATCTTGCAAACATTAAATGGCCAATAATTGCTTATATTTGATCCGGCTGTTGGGTAAGTTTACATGTCCCCCCCCCCCCCTCCCCTCCGTGCCCTTGCTTTGATCAAGATCGCATTTTATGTGGAACAGTTGATTGCAAAGCAATAGTTGGTCTTTCAACAAAGCATAACCAAGAAAAAGGAGAAATATCAGTGTCGGTTTTGAAGTTCTACGGACTTCGGACGTAGGTTCGAATCTTCGTCACGGCCCTTGTGAATTTGTTCAAGTTCCACAGACTTTGACTGAAGTTGAGAGGGGTGGAGGAAGGCTAAGGCGATACTGTGTTGACCAGACCACACACTAGAAAGTGAAGGGACGACGACGTTTCGGTCCGTCCTGGACCATTCTCAAGTCGATTGTGAGAATCGACTTGAGAATGGTCCAAACGTCGTCGTCTCTTCACTTTCTAGTGTGTGGTCTGGGCAGCATATTTCAGCCACGTTATTGTTGCTCCTCGTCTGCATAAGGCGGCACTTCTTCACACAAAATGGCAGTCCAATGTGGCCACAATTTGGGACCAAGCGTTCAGTCCTTGACTCAGCGACCCGCGCACGTTACCAAACGTGCACCTTACCAACACCGTTATTTGTGCTAATTCATACGTTGTGTAACAACGTAAATACGTTTAAAAAACATTTTGGCTATATTGTTGCTTTACTGGGATCAATCTGTCCGACACTTAATGCACCCCACAGTGTTGGCTTTATTGACCACAACGCCAAAATTCAGGTGCTTTTAGTGAAATTAAAATCACAGCAATATTGAAGTTACTCGCATCAATGAGTATTTGCTTTGATAAAGTTCGTATGCTTCTGCTGAGCCAAAACCACTTTCGTTCTGACGCTTATTAAATCATAGCTTCACAGGTTAGGTTGTTGTCATGAGAAAGGCGTAAGCTCGCCAGAGACAGTAACAATGTAATTCATTACCGTAATTATCACAGCAGTATCTGACTGGTGTAGGTGCATCAGGAGTGCTCAATAACAACAGTTGATTGGGAGGTTTTCATGCTTGTAAACTGTTTAATAAATGTAACCAAAGCCGTCAAAGTTTGAGGAAAGATGTACACGTTCGTAAGTACTTGCGTAACTGCTTCGTGAATCTGGCTCCCCTGGTCTTGGAGTCTTATTGAAGACGTTCAACAGGAGTTCAACAGCAGAATGATCTCTCCTGTCATGAGACTATTATCTCTTGGATTACCTCGTGATTGTCAACAGTGACACTTGGGCTCTATTGGCTGACAGCCGAACGGCCCTTTTTTTTTTTTTGTAAACAAGAACTAGAGCTGGCAAGTTCCACAATGGCCGAGTGGGTGCTGCCCAGAGTGAGGAGAACGTCCACTGTGCCCACAGTAGGGAGTTGTACAGGATTTAGACCCATGTTGCCTAGGCTAGCCATGTGGTTGAGAGATACAGACTAACGCAGAAAAAAAATGTGTAAATATTGTGGACGATCAAATGGACATTTCTATTATCACTTTGGACATTTATTCCATTACATTTGGACATTCCATTAATCAAATGGACATTTCCATTGGCGTGTCACCAGCTGATGCTGCTTGTTTCGTAAAGATTGTTTAAATTATTTAATTATTCTCTTGAAAAAAAAACTAAATTGGGCTCTTTTGAAGTGCATGAAAAACAAATGCGGTTATGAGCCATTATCTCCCTACAGTGATTTCTTCCCGCCATACACAGCCTACCACGACGTTGTTTGGACCCTGTAACAACATTTTGACGTAGTTACGATGTATGTGGGGGGGAGGGGGTGTACGGGGGGTGGGGTGAAGCTGTCCCACCAGGTGATTGTTGCGTGGTGTGTTCTGTGGTGCAGCCCCCGCCACCGTCACCCCACCAACCACTCACCTTACCCCCTTCTTAATTATACACCTGATCAATACAAGTTGGCGTGTGTGTGTGTGTGTGTGTGTGTGTGTGTGTGTGTGTACTCACCTATATGTACTCACCTATATGTGTCTGCAGGATCGAGCATTGACTCTTGGATCCCGCCTTTCGAGCATCAGTTGTTTACAGCAATGACTCCTGTCCCATTTCCCTATCATACCTGGTTTTAAAATTATGAATAGTATTTGCTTCCACAACCTGTTCCTTAAGTGCATTCCATTTTCCCACTACTCTCACGCTAAAAGAAAACTTCCTAACATCTCTGTGACTCATCTGAGTTTCCAACTTCCATCCATGTCCCCTCGTTCTGTTACTATTCCGTGTGAACATTTCGTCTATGTCCACTCTGTCAATCCCTCTGAGTATTTTATACGTTCCTATCATGTCCCCTCTCTCCCTTCTTCTTTCTAGTGTCGTAAGGCACAGTTCCCTCAGGCGCTCCTCATACCCCATCCCTCGTAGCTCAGGGACGAGTCTCGTTGCAAACCTCTGAACCTTTTCCAGTTTCATTATATGCTTCTTCAGATGGGGACTCCATGATGAGGCGGCATACTCTAAGACTGGCCTCACGTAGGCAGTGTAAAGCGCCCTAAATGCCTCCTTGCTTAGGTTTCTGAATGATGTTCTAACTTTTGCCAGTGTAGAGTACGCTGCTGTCGTTATCCTATTTATATGTGCCTCAGGAGATAGATTAGGTGTTACGTCCACACCCAGGTCTCTCTCGCGCGTCGTCACAGGTAGCTGTTCCCCTTCATTGTGTACTGACCCTTTGGTCTCCTATCTCCTAGTCCCATTTCCATAACTTTACATTTGCTCGTGTTGAATTCCAGTAGCCATTTCTCTGACCATCTCTGCAACCTGTTCAGGTCTTCTTGGAGGATCCTGCAATCCTCATCTGTCACAACTCTTCTCATCAACTTTGCGTCATCCGCAAACATCGACATGTAGGACTCTACACCCGTAAACATATCGTTAACATATACAAGAAATAGAATTGGTCCCAGTACCGATCCTTGTGGTACTCCACTTGTTACTGTTCGCCAGTCCGACTTCTCGCCCCTTACCGTAACTCTTTGGCTCCTTCCTGTTAGGTAGTTCCTTATCCATGCTAGGACCTTTCCCCCTACCCCCGCCTGCCTCTCGAGTTTGAACAGCAGTCTCATGTGCGGTACTGTATCAAAGGCTTTTTGGCAGTCCAGAAATATGCAGTCTGCCCAACCATCTCTGTCCTGTCTTATCCTCGTTATTTTATCATAGAATTCCAGAAGGTTTGTTAGGCACGATTTCCCTGTCCAGAACCCATGTTGATGTTTGTTCACAAACCTAACGTTCTCCAGGTGTGCAACCAGTCGTAGCCTAATTATTCTTTCCAGTATTTTACAGGGGATGCTTGTCAGTGATACAGGTCTATAGTTAAGTGCCTCCTCCCTATCGCCTTTCTTGAAGATCGGCACGACATTTGCCTTCTTCCAGCAACTGGGCAATTCTCCCGACATAAGTGACTCATTAAAGATCATTGCCAGAGGCACGCTGAGGGCCTGCGCCGCTTCTTTTAGTATCCACGGTGATACTTTGTCTGGTCCTACTGCTTTAGATGCATCTAGAGTTGTCAACTGTTTCATTACCTCTTCTGCTGTCACCTCTATATCTGATAGTCTTTCATCTAGGGTAACCCCTTCCAACAATGGGAGCTGCTCGGGCTCGGTAGTGAACACTCCATGGAAACTGGCATTCAGTGCCTCACAGATTTCCTTGTCATTTCAGTATATGCCCCCTCTGCCTTCCTTACCTTGTCACTTGGTCGTTCACCGACATTTTCCTTCTTATATGACTGTGTAGTAGCTTAGGTTGTTTTTTTGCTTTGATTGCAATATCGTTCTCATAGTCCCTTTCCGATGTTCGTCTTATGTTAATGTAATCGTTCCTAGCTCTGTTGCATCTGATCCTGTTGTCCTCTGTCCTTTGTCTTCTGAACTTCCTCCACTCCCGCCTGCTGGCCTTTTTTGCTTCCTGACACTGTCTATTAAACCAAGGGTTATTATATTCCTTCTTATTTTTTCCCTTTACTGTTGGTATAAATCTCTCTTCGGCCTCTTGGCATTTCTGTATGACTAGGTCCATCATATCTTGGACTGTTTTTCCTCTAATTTCTTCCTCCCACTGCACTTCTCCCAGATAGTCCCTTATCCTCCTATAGTCCCCTTTCCTGTAGTCCTGTAGTAGTGTTTCCTGTGTGTGTGTGTGTGTGTGTGTGTGTGCGTGCGTGCGTTTGTATGAGGTCGTGCTAGCTATTAGAGGCGTTGGTTTAGTGATGGGCTTAAGGCCAATCAACCTCTGGAGACCTAACACCGTCTCAAGAGCTTTCTTACTAACAGTATAAGTTAGACTTGAAGACAGTCAAGGACTTAAGTAAACTTAAGTTGCATAGTGGATCCTGTGGTGCAGTAGTCTTACGTTTTTTACTCATAATTATTAGCCACGGGTTTGATTCCTGGGCTGGAAATAATTTTTTGGTAACGTTTCCTTTCACCTTGTGCCTCTGTTCACCTAGCAGTTAAAGGTACTGGGAGTTAGGCAACTATTTTGGTTTGCATCCTGAGGAGGGTCAGCAGTCCGACCTAGAGAGGGGGGGGGGAAATCAGCTGGATATATAATTAAGTACAGAAATCCTGTTCCCAACGGCGGTTGTCTATACGTCAAGAAATGGCATTCTCTCGGTAAATATATGCCAATAAATGGCGTTCTCTCGGTAAATATATGCCAATAAATGGCGTTCTCTCGGTAAATATACGCCAATAAATGGCGTTCTCTCGGTAAATATATGCCAATAAATGGCGTTCTCTTGGTAAATATATGCCAATAAATGGCGTTCTCAGTAAATATACACCAATAAATGGCATTCTCTTAGTAAATATACGCCAATAAATGGTGTTCTCTCGGTAAATATATGCCAATAAATGGCGTTCTCTCAGTAAATATATGCCAATAAATGGCGTTCTCTCGGTAAATATATGCCAATAAATGGCGTTCTCTTAGTAAATATACACCAATAAATGGCGTTCTCTTAGTAAATATATGCCAATAAATGGCGTTCTCGTAGTAAATATACATCAATAAACTTTAGTGGTGGAATAAGCTGACGATACTTAAAAAAGTTATTAAACTTCCTTTTGACCTGTTATAATCCAGGTGTGTGTGTGGTGCCTGTTATAATCCAGGTGTGTGGTGACTGGTATAATCCAGGTGTGTGTGGTGCCTGTTACAATCCAGGTGTGTGTGGTGCCTGTTATAATCCAGGTGTGTGGTGCCTGTTATAATCCAGATGTGTGGTGCCTGGTATAATCCAGGTGTGTGTGCCTGTTATAATCCACGTGTGTGGTGCCTGTTATATTCCAGGTGTGTGAGGTCAGCACTGCTGATGAAGTGGTCCTTCTAAAGAGGTTTGGTGGTCTTTGCCCGGGTAGGATTTAATGGTGCTCAGGGTAGGATTTATGGTGATCAAGATAGGATTTATTAGTGGTCCGGATAGAATGTATTTTTATCTGTCCATACTGTTGACGCTATGGTCTTATTCCATTGAGTCCACAACACTGAACTATAACATCAACGCTAAAAGATGCGACACACATCAATACTGATAAGAGATTCCCATCAATACGTTCTCTAAGACGCTCGTCAAAGCCGCGAAGCTTCTTAACACCATCTCTCTTATTTGAGATTGTCTTACATTACTCCGTAGGGGTTCATCAAGGCATTTACACATCTCCCTTACGAAACCTGTATATCTTAATCATGGCGGTTTTGTTTACAGTTATTGAACAGTTTATGAGCTCGAAGGCACTCCGACGCTGTTTGAAACAATAATAACCTTGAGTTGTAGCGTTTACAAACACGTAAATTGTTTAATAAGTGTAAACAAGGCCGCTATGATTAAGGGTAGATGTACAGGTTTCGTAGTTGATTGAGCAAATGCTTGATGTGGACCTTGTTTCTGTTCAACACGCTTCCACTACACATAAGGGACATAACTGGCAGACCCCTCACAGTGTTCAAGAGAGAACTCGACAAACACCTCCAAAGGATACCTGATCAACCAGGCTGTGATTCATACGTCAGGCTGCGAGCAGCCGCGTCCAACAGCCTGGTTGACCAGTCCAGCAACAAGGAGGCCTGGTCGACGACCGGGCCGCGGGGACGCTAAGCCCCGAAGCACCTCAAGGTAACCTCAAGGTAAAGTAAGGTAGTCAAGTTATCTTCTTCTTGAGGTTATCATGAGTTGATTTCGGAGCTTAGCGTCCTCGCGGCCCAGTCCTCGACCAGGCCTCCTTTTCGTTACACATCCCCCAGGAAGCAACCCGTAGCAGCTGACTAACTCCCAGGTACCTATTTACTGCTAGGTAACAGGGGCATCAGGGTGAAAGAAACATTTTGCCCATGTGTCTCCGCCTCCACCGGGGATCGAACCCGGANATGATTATTACAGAAAAAATACACTAGTCACACTTGTCGTGGAAGAAAACGTGCATTAATACACAATACTGTATTAGCTGTGTATGTATTGTGATGATAATCTCTTTCAAGAGAGATTGAGCCCTGCTCTTCCCTATCCAAGTTACGTTATTATACAAGTGAAGATGCTACATTAAAGATACGTCCACCAGTAGCACAAAACGTTTTGACCAGGAAGCAAAACGTACCCTGCAAACCCCCCCTTCACCCCCCCTTTACGCGGCTCACCGCCCGTCTTCAACGAGCTAACTACCCATTCTCGCCTGCCTGCTCCTGATTGGCTAGTGTCGCCAGCAGCACACATGCACCTGCACTCACGTCATCTAGCCGAGTCGACGTCTGGGCTCGCTCCAGCCGTCATCCTCAGAATATTCTTTGTGCTCTTAAAGTTGACATCTCTCTCTGGTATACTAAGCTCTCTAGCTGTTGTATACTAAGGGAGGTAGCAGCTATAGCCAATATTCTCAGCACCTGATTGTTATTGCATTGTAAATTATTTTATTGTAGAGTAAATTTCAGCCCTAGTAATTATTTATGTTTTCTTGTGTTTTGACTTGTTCTAAATTTCACTTAAGCCAAGGGATTGTCTTTGTTCATATTTTGTTTTCTAAATGAATTAATGTTTCATTGTTTATACTTTGTGTTTTGCGTGTCTTCCCTTACCTTACCACAGACAAACAGGCAAGCAGTCTCTTTTTTTTTTTTTTGTAAGTGTGACCAGGCATTGACACCTGCCATTGGAGGACTGCCGAACATCAACACTCCAACACTTTACCGTCACAGTATACACATTAGCCATGTATGTAATAGGCAGTCGTCCTGTAGTAATACATATTAACGACGAAGGTAACGCACGACGAACCCAAGCCACCCACCTAACATAGGGCACGAACCCAAACCACCCACCTCACCTTGCCAACACATACATAGGAAACGGTTGACGTTTATGAGCCGTTAATCTAACAATAGCACGCTGAATTCGGCACGATGGTCTCCATGACATGCCATGGTAGCGTATTAGTTGAGAGGACGGGTTGCATAGCAAGCTTCCTAGGCACCAAGTGCCACCATTTACTAGTGTTGCAGTTGGCTTGGAAAAACTGAAAATAGTGCCAGATAATGGAGAAATTTGCAAATCAAGGCAAACTCGCCTAAAATAGTAGGGGCAGTTAGGGTCCTCTTAGGGCTTCCCATGATCAGAGACTGGAAGCCTATTAGGCCTATTGTGGGAATGGTGAACCAAGAGAATCGGGTGCAGGGAAAAGTTTCCAAACGTCTCGCCCTGCCCGAGCATCGAACTTGGGCCCGAACGGATGTGACCCGACTGTGTGTTGGAATGTTTATTAACACATAGTAACCTGTGGGGGTCAGGATTCATTAAGCACTTACGCCACCACTTACGATTCCCGTACATCTTTGCTTAATCAATGGGGCCTTGTTTACATTTAACAAACAGTTTACGTTCTCGGAATCTTCTCCAGTGATGATTCTTACTGTTGCAAACAACGTCGTTATCGTCTCGGAGCTCTAAATTGTTTGATAACTGCAAACAGCGCGGCCATGAGACACGGGTTTTCCTTCATCTTCGGTTCATTGTAGACATTGTGCATTTGCAGACGATGAGTCACAATAACGGGGCCGAAGATATGATGACCAACCCACACATCAGAAGATGGAGAAACGAAGACGTTTCGGTCCGTCGTGGACCATCATAAAGTCGTGTAATAATGGTCCAGGAGGGTTCTGGAGACGAAGAATGGTTCTGCTTTTTTTCTGATGTGTGTCGCTTGGATATTATGTATTACAGCGTGTGTGTATTCACCTAGTTGTATTCACCTTGTTGGGCTTGCGGGGGTTGAGCTTTTTGCTCTTTCGGCCCGCCTCTCAACTCTCAATCAACTATTACTAACTACTAACTAATGTTTTTCACACACACACACACACACACACACACACACAGGGTGAGGTTCAGGGTGAGGTAGCCCGTAACAGCTGGCTAACCTATTTACTGTTAGGTAACAGAGGCATCAAGGTGCATGAAACTTTGCCCATTTGTTTGTGAAAGGAAGTTCCTTCCCTTTCACTCCTGCTTGCATCTCCAGTTTGTGCACTAGTCTCGTATGTGGGACTGTGTCAAAAGCTTTCTTGCAATCCAAAAATATGCAGTCTACCCATCCCTCTCTTTCTTGCTGATTTTTGTTGCCTGGTATGGCATGATCTGCCATTTCTGAACCCATGCTGATGTTGAGATACAAAGCTCTTCCACTCCAGATGTTCCACTAGCTTTTTTCGCACAATCTTCTCCATCACCTTACTTGGTATGCAAGTAAGTGACACTGGCCTATAGTTCAGTGTCTCCTGTCTATCACCCTTCTTGAATATCGGGACTACATTAGCCGTCTTCCAAATTTTTGGCAGTTCACCTGTTACCAGTGTTTTGTTATACACTATAGCGAGTGACTGGCACAGAGCTTCTGCTCCTTTCTTTAGTATCCAAGGGGAGATTCCATCCGGGCCTATTGCCTTTGTCACTTCCAACTCTAGCAAATGTTTCCTCACCTCCCCACAGGTAATCACAAACTCAACTATTGGTGATTGGTTAGATATTCCCTCTCCTATCTCTGGGACTTCCCCTTGCTCTACTGTGAAGACCTCCTGGAATTTCTTATTGAGTTCTTCGCACACTTCCTTGTGGTTTGTAGTGAATTTGTCTGCTCTTATTCTCAGTTTCATTACCTGTTCCTTCACTGTTGTTTTTCTCCTGATGTGGCTGTGCTACAATTTAGATTGGGTCTTTGCATTGCTTGCTATGTCATTTTCATATTGTCTTTCTGCCTCTCTTCTCACCCTGACGTATTCATTCCTGGCGCTCAGGTATCTTTCTCTGCTGTGTGTGTGTGTGTGTGTGTGTGTGTGTGTGTGTGTGTGTGTGTGTGTGTGTGTGTGTGTGTGTGTGTGTGTGTGTACTTACCTAATTGTACTTGGGGGGGTTGAGCTCTAGCTCTTTGGTCCCGCCTCTCAACCGTCAATCAACTGATGTACAGGTTGCTGAGCCTACTGTGCTCTGTCATATCTGCAATTGAAGTGTGTGTGTGTGTGTGTGTGTGTGTGTGTGTGTGTGTGTGTGCAGTCTTTCTCCTATTTTGGTAGTACTTATAGGAAGGATAGGGACCATAGTACATGTACCGACATACAACGCAATTAGAAAGTAGAAATGGGTACTATTGAATTTGGACACACCGGAAAACGATTTTTTACTTATCTTGCAAAGACAAACTAAATTAATCTAATCTTTCTAGGCCTAATACACGCTATCTGAGGCCTAATATAGTACATATACGTGCTATACTAGGCCTAGGAATAATTGAGTTTGTTTTTTAGCATTATTTTTTCGCAAACTATGAAGTGACTAGTACCAAATTATACTCTCTAATTGCTTAGAGTGTCAATATTTGTACTGTGGTCCACATTGTTACAAAAAGTACTATCTAAACAGGAGGATGGGCTGGTATGTGTGTGGGGTGTGTGTGGGTGTACTCACCTAATTGTGCTTGCGGGGGTTGAGCTCTGGCTCTTTGGTCCCACCTCTCAACTGTCAATCAACTGGTGTACAGTTTCCTGAGCCTACTGGGCTCTATCATATCTACACTTGAAACTGTGTATGGAGTCAGCCTCCACCACATCACTGCCTAATGCATTCCATTTGTCAACCACTCTGACACTAAAAAAGTTCTTTCTAATATCTCTGTGGCTCATTTGGGCACTCAGTTTCCACCTGTGTCCCCTTGTGCGTGTGCCCCTTGTGTTAAATAGCCTGTCTTTATCAACCCTGTCGATTCCCCTGAGAATCTTAAATGTGGTGATCATGTCCCCCTAACTCTTCTGTCTTCCAACGAAGTGAGGTTCAATTCCCGTAGTCTCTCCTCGTAGCTCATACCTCTCAGCTCGGGTACTAGTCTGGTGGCAAACTTTTGAACCTTCTCCAGTTTAGTCTTATGCTTGACTAGATATGGACTCCATGCTGGAGCCGCATACTCCAGGATTGGTCTGAAATATGTGGTATATAATGTTCTGAAAGATTCCTTACACAAGTTTCTAAAGGCCGTTCTTATGTTAGCCAACCTGGCATATGCTGCTGATGTTATCCTCTTGATATGAGCTTCAGGGGACAGGTCTGGCGTGATATCAACCCCCAGGTCTTTCTCTCTGACTCTTGAAGTATTTCATCTCCCAAGTGATACCTTGTATCGGGTCTCCTGCTTCCTACCCCTATCTTCATTACATTACATTTGCTTGGGTTAAACTCTAACAGCCATTTGTTGACCATTCCTGCAGCTTGTCTAGGTCTTCTTGAAGCCTCAAACTGTCCTCCTCTCCATGTGTGTGTGTGTGTGTGTGTGTGTGTGTGTGTGT
>WNGS01167939.1:0-14356 GCA_020271785.1 Procambarus virginalis | reverse complement strand
TTTCCAGTGAATGCAAATTAGCTTTGTTAATCTTTTTCTCATATGAAAGATTTCTAATTTGGGAATTAACTTAGTCATCCTACGCTGGACACGTTCAAGTGAATTTATATCCATTCTATAATATGGCGACCAAAACTGAACTGCATAATCTAAATGGGGCCTAACAAGAGCAAGATATAGCTTGAGAACCACACCGGTGTCTTGTTACTTACGCTGCGATTAATAAATCCGAGTGTCCGATTTGCCTTATTACGAACATTTATGCATTGATCCTTTTGTTTTAAATTCTTACTAATTATAACTCCCAGATCCCTTTCGGCAATCTCAACACCATCTAGCTCGTATCTTGTAACTCTATCATCATTACCTAGCCTCAGAACTTTACATTTATCAGCATTAAACTGCATCTGCCATCCTTTGACCATTTCAAAACCCTATCTAGATCAACTTGAAGTGATAGTGAGTCCTCCTCCGAATTAATTTCCCTACCGATTTTCGTATCATCGGCAAATTTGCAAATGTTGCTACTCAAACCTGAATCTAAATCATTTATATATATTATAAACAACAGAGGTCCCAAGACAGAGCCTTGAGGCACTCCACTTACAACATTTTCCCACTCTGACTTGACTCCATTTATACTAACTCTCTGTTTCCTTGGTATAGCCATGCCCTAATCCAGCTTAATATAGCACCCCCAATACCATGAGCCTCTATCTTTTTAATCAGTCTTTCATGTGGCACTGTATCAAAGCTTTGCTAAAGTCAAGGTACACAACATCACAATCCTTACCACTATCAACTGCCTCAACTATGCTAGAATAAAAGATAACAAATTTGTTAAACATGAACGGCCATTTATAAAACCATGTTGCGACTCAATTATTAATTTATGTTTTTCAAGATGAAGACGAATTTTATTTGCTATTATAGATTCGAGTAACTTTCCCACATAGACGTTAGGCTAATTGGTCGATAGTTAGACGCAAGTGATCTATCTCCTTTCTTAAAAACTGGTATCACATTAGCAACTTTCCAAAACTCTGGCACTCTGCCTGACTCTATTGATTTATTAAATATGATTGACAGTGGGTCACAAAGCTCCTCTTTGCATTCTTTCAGCACCTGGCAAACACTTCATCCGGCCCTGGGATTTGTTTGGTTTGAGTTTTACTATTTGTTTAAGAACATCCTCCCTGGTAACTGCTAAACTCGTCAACCTGTCCTCGTCCCCACCCACATAGACTTGTTCGCTGAAGGCATATTGTTAAGTTCCTCTTTAGTAAATACAGATACAAATATTGTAAAAATACTACTCATCTCTTCATCACTATCTGTTATTTGACCTGTCTCAGTTTTTAATGGACCTATCCTTTCCCTAGTCTTAGTTCGATATAACTGAAAAAAACTTTAGGATTTGTCTTTGCTTGCCCTGCTATACGAACTTCATAGTTTCTTTTTGCTTTCCTTATCTCTTTTTTAACATTTTTAACCAGTTGTACGAATTCCTGTTCTAAAGTGACCTCCCCATTTTTAATCCTTTTGTACCAAGCTCTCTTTTTACCTATAAGGTTCTTCAAATTCTTTGTTATCCACTTTGGGTCATTAGTAATCGATCTATTCAATTTGTGTGGTATACTACGTTCCTGTGCTTTGTTTAGAATATTCTTAAATAAGTTATATATTGAATCCACATCGAAATCCCCATTTACATCACCTATCGCTGGGTTCATGTCTCGCCAAGACCGGCCCACACCCCATACCCCAGACTTTCCAATCATTTGACCCAAAAATTTCTTAGGCTATTAAATCAGCTTTTCGAAAATCTGGCACTTTAACAGAATTTTCTCCTACAGGTCTATTCCATTCTATGCTAAATCTGATTTCTTTGTGATCACTGTTCCCTAGCTCACTCCCTATTTCGATGTCATTAATTTGTGTTTCCCTGTTAGTTAACACTAAATCTAAAATATTATTTTCCCGTGTTGGTTCCTTAATGTGTTGCGTAAGAAAGCAATCGTCAATTAATTCTAGAAAATCTTCTGCTTCACTATTCCCTGTTTTGTTCAACCATTTTATTCCACTAAATTAAAGTCACCCATGACATAAATACTGTTAGATCTAGATGCCCTAGATATTTCATCCCATAGATGCTTTGCTTCCATTCTGTCTAAATTTGGTGGCCTATATATAACTCCTATTATAATATTATTTGCTTTTTCGTTTAATTCTATCCAAATAGTTTCTGTTGTGTGGCTCAGTTTTGATTCCCTCTTTGAGACTACATTTCAAATTGTCCCTAACGTATATGGCTACTCCACCTCCTCGTCTAATATATCTATCTGTGTGAAATAGTTTAATCCATTTATTTGATATTCAGCTAATAGTTCTCTATTATCACATTCATCCACGTTTCGGTAAGTGCAATAATATCTATTTTTTCTGTGCAGACAAGAGCATTTAATTCGTTAATTTTATTTCTTAGACTTCTACTGTTTGTGTAATATACCCTAAGTGAATTGTTTATTTTGAGCCCTTCTCTTTCCCTGATCATTTTGCCATCCTTTCTTTCTCCACAAACACATACTTTTATTACATCCTTCCTCCAAATCAATTCCCATACCTCTATCTACTAACAGTTTAAACCCAAACAAACACCTCTAACCACTTCTTCCAACGAGTTTGCAACAGCAACAACCCCAGCTCTCGATAGATGCACCCCATCCCAAGCATACATTTCATTCCTTCCATAGAAGTGTTCCCAGTTGTCTATTAAGATATTGCATTTGATTTGCAATATCTTTCCAGCCTGCAATTGACACCAAGTGCCCTCGACATCCATTCATTTCCCACTCCCTTTCTTGGAAGAATGCCACATATGATCGGGATTCCTCCCTTGCTCCTAACTAATTCTATTGCTGTCTTGAATCTTTGTATTAGTTCCTCACTCCTAACTCGCCAACATCATTACCCCCCCTGCACTAAACAAATAATGGGTTTGTTCCCATTTCCCTCATAATATCATTCATGTTTCCAACAATATCACCAATTCCAGCTCCCGGATAGCACACCCTTAATCTGTTACCCTATCTCTGGCACAAAACGTTCTGTCCAAATACCTCACCTGGGAATCTCCCACAACCAAAATTCGCTTCGATCCCGCCTTTTCTCTTGGGGCACTTTGAGGGACCCGCGCTTCAATGTTCCTCGCCGCTATGCCCTTACCTCCACGATGAACCATAGGTTCACCACAGCACTCGTCCTCCAACACATCAAATGCGTTTGAAATCCTTATGCTATTAGGTGTCTGTTTTGCAAAGGTCTTCTTAAGACCCCTGTCCTTTACAATATGCCAAGACGGGGTCTCTCTAACGCTGGTCTCCTCCTTTGCTTCATCCTGATGTTGTTTAAGCTGCCTTACCTCCTCCCGTAAATTATGATATTAATTATGATATTTGTTCATATCATAATTAATTTACATCTATAAATACCGTTATATATTTCATGATCCAATCAATATTTTCAGCATTTGTTTATTTTAATAAATTTCCTCGTACTCATTACTGTCTCTGATGAATGTAAATAAAAATTAATAATTTTATCGTCGTAAGGAAGATTTCAAATTCTACAGATGAATACATTAACTATGCATAATATTGAATAATATTGCAATAGACAATTAAAGACATTAAAATTTGTATTGCTTTATTGAAACTAGGAAGAACATATCTATATATTTGGCCAGCATTGAAAGGACTAACAATAACTATATTCATAACGTGATGACTACTGCTGGAGACAAGTTTGGGTTGTTTGGTACAGCTTTGTTTCCGTGCAAGTTACGGTGTGGAGCACAGGAATAAATGAGTTCCTCAATACAGAGGCTGTTCCGTGCAATTTCACCGTTTTAATGAACGTACTAATATAAGCCTGTGGTACCAATACGGTCGAGGACACAGTTTCAGATACAAACACTGTAGCATTCGTGAAGGTAGTGAGGTAGACGAGGACATAATCAGTGATGGTTTCCGAATGTACCGCAGTGAGTGTTTCAGTGGTTGTGATAAACTCAGTTTCGATGATTCTGTCGATCTCAGTTTGGGTGATATCCACATCGTATGTGACGATGCGATTTTGAGGCAAGTAGCGAGTTTCAAATATGTTTTGGATTTTTGTGACGTACACCTCTTGAGGATTATCTGTCACCGTCACTAAAACATTGCTATACACAGGGTAGAATTCTGTGTTTGTGACAGTTCGAATGTTGTATTTAGTGAGAGTAACGCCAGTGTAGACAGCCGTCAGATGGACAGGAAACATAGTAACATTAGTGAATGTATAGTGCTCGGAGAATGGGTACACATGGGTTGGTACGTGACTGTTTCCAGCAAGAACTTGCTGCAGGATCACAATCAGAAGCACCAGGGGAAACAGTGCCATTGTGTGTTCATGCAAGTTTACTGCGACTAACTGATTCTTCTCAGTCCCGTCTCGGCCTTTTATTTCATCTGACCTGCTAAGCTTTCACCTCACCATCACTCCAGTCCTCATATTGCTTCCGTAATGAGTAGAAACCCAGCCTCCTCCATGGGAAGAATCGAATATAAAGATAATCATTGAAAGATTACCAGTTAAAATATCAGCATGTGACCCGCAGAGGCCCAAGGAAGTAATAGAACAACAAATGGAAACTATCTCTAGACCCACAACGACTCACATCTTCACAGACGGATCAGTCGATCAAGAAAAAGGTTCTGCTGGGGCAGCAGTTTACACTACCAACCATGAGGCTTACTGGAGCATGAACAGTGGGTGCTCAACATTGCAAACAGAGTTATATGCCCTGAAGGAGGCAATAAAATATGCAATTGAGAATAATTTACATGATGTCATCATTCATACCGACTCTAAATCTTCGCTCCAGGCATTGTTATTCAGTCAGCACAGAGATAATATACAACTCCTCACAGAAATTCAACATATAGGAAAAGAAGCCCATAATCGAGGGTTGTCAATCACCCTAAATTGGATTCCAAGTCACATTGGCATAGATGGTAATTAAAAGGCAGAGTCACTAGCAAAAACTGCCTCTGTTCTACCTGTTGTACAGGTTCAAATGCCTACAAGTTTCTCACAGATAAAGGAGCAAATCAAGAAGAAAATATTCTCAACTATCAAAGGTCGCCACAGAGCCAAAGTAGCGGAAGGAAGATCCACTGCGGTATGGTACGAACAAGCCACTGGCTACTCCTCCTTCAAGCCTGGCAAAAAGATATCCAGAGACATTGCAGTAGCCATACACAGACTCAGGCTTGGTTACAAGTGCTGCTGGGAGGTAATGAACCCAATAGTTAAAGAGTGTCACATATGTGAAAGTGAAGCAGAGGCGCCACTGTTGCACTACTTACTGGAATGTGAAGCTACTGAACCCTTGCGCATTAAACTCAACATTAATCCAACGAC
Source organism: Procambarus virginalis (assembly GCA_020271785.1). Lineage (NCBI taxonomy): Eukaryota > Metazoa > Arthropoda > Malacostraca > Decapoda > Cambaridae > Procambarus > Procambarus virginalis. The sequence goes on along the minus strand of WNGS01167939.1, from coordinate 8,893 downwards.
AGCAGCTGCATTAGATGCACATTCCACCGCGACTACAATGATTAGAAAAGCCGTTGAGGAATGGGACTCATTAGTGAGCATTCTGCATCTACATCCACCACCAAGATAATGTTAATAAAACAGGATTAAAACCAGTGCACTAAAACAGAAGCGATAAATAAACAGGAAAAAAAAGAGAAATCCCCTCCTCCATTTTAAACTTAGACCCAAATATCACAGGAAAAAGGTTATCATGTATAACCAAACTCAATAACGGGCTCACTATAGCTCGTGCTACATGGACACTTAGTCCTGAGTAGCTAAATCTATAACAACAACAGAGTAGAAACCAGGGGTGCAGTCGCATCTCCACAGATCTCCAATATCATCTATTGATACTGGTGATGGCTCAAAAGGGCCACCACTTACGGGCTATTCATGCCCGTACCACCTTTTGGGTGGCACGGGCATGACCACCTTTTGGGTGGCTTCATGTTCATCTTAACACATTAACAAGGGAGACAGACATCTCCCGTCAAGCAGGGTGCAGTCGCACCTCCACAGATCTCCAGTATCGTCTATTATATTGGTAATGGCCACCACTTAAGGGCTATTCATGCCCGTGCCACCTTTTGGGTGGCTTAATCTTCATCAATCATCAGTAGAAACTGACGGGAGAGACATCTCCCGCCAACACATCACAAGGCGCAGTATGGTCACAATGCGACCCAAACGTCTTAAGGTCAGAGCGACTCTACATGACGGTCATGCTATCGGAAAAAGCAATACTTTAAAGGTCCTGAAGGACGTAACTGGCCTCAAACCCGCTGACATTAGTCAGCAAGGTGAAGATATCGTGCTCTACTGTTCATGTGAAGAGGAGCTAGAAAAACTCCTCACTAACGATGTCCTTCGCAAAGAGCACCACCTACATCCTTACTTCCCACGTCAGTTCCTGGCCGGAAGAACTGTTTTTACCAGCAGGACAAGCCAGTGGATCGCTGAGCGACCTCAACATCATATCATGGACAATATCGAGGACGAAAATCCAAACCTGTCGGTATTCAACCTAGAGTTCTGTAACACCGACAAAACATCAATGAAGATTACGTTCACCACCATAGCTGCGGCCACCCAGGCTGCCACACAAGGATTCTACTGCTTCGGCCTAAAAAATACCATCGCACCAAATAAAAAAGGAACGATACCATGAGATCCAGCAGTGCTTTAAGTGCTACGAGCTCTCCCACCTGACCAACAAATGTTAGCACCCTGTCCAGAGGTGCAGCCTGTGCGCACTGGACCATCACTACTCTATATGCAAGGCAACAGTCCATCGCTGCTTGCTCTGTGATGGCAATCACCCTGCAATTTCCTACCGCTGCCCACGCAGACAGGAAAGCATCAAGGCCCAGGTTGAAGCCAAGAGAAACAACCCTTCTACCTCCTCGATCAGAGCCCTAAGCGTTCAACCCACCACCTTAGCTCTCACTAATCGACCAGAAGACTTTCCGGTCTTACCAACATGTGGCTCCTCCCAGCAGGCGACACAGCCTTCTCATTGGGGTCCCACAGCCTCCTTCACAGCCCCCTGCATCACGTGTGAAGGGGGCATTATCCCTGGTCTTCTTAAACTAGCGGAAAGGCTTGCAGGACCAGACAACCAGCGCTTTGTTAGTGAACTGAACGCATTATACATAGACAATGGCCTGGCCCCCATCATAGCCACTAGCGTAAATCTCACTGCGTCCTCTACCACTCCGGAGACTACCACCAGGACGACCGTGCGGTCAACTTCAACACCGATTCCAGAACCGCCCATGACCCAGGCGACACAGAGGTAATTCCTTCTCCAGCTCCCAACACTCCTACCATCACAGTCTCAGCAGCCGCGCTAGCAGACGTGCTGTCTACAAACGATAACAGCACCACCAGCGCTCCTGAAATAGCTACAACCACCAATCAACAACACCTAAGCCTACCTAAGGTTGCGAGGCGAAAGACAAAAACACCCACTACGGAGGTTACGGACTCCTCAGACGAGGAAATCATAGTAGGAACTCCAGCGCAGCATCACAAATACGACACATACACGGTTCAAGACTTCCTCATGGAGGCCACGTCACCACTACTCAGCCAAAGTCGCAGGCAAAGAAAAAACGGAAAACCTAGAGGTCGACACTAATCACACCAGCTCCATAACTGGTATAGCCAGCTCTCCAGGCTGAAAACCAGCATGAAAACCCCCATCCATCGCCAGATCTCTAGTATCAGCTACTGGTACAGATAATGGCTCCAAAGAGCTTCCACTTACGGGCTCACCATAACCCGTGCTACTGGAAGTTATTGTTCTGTTAACTGAGTAGCGAATCTTAAACAAAAACAACAACGAGTAGAAACAACAGACGGGAGACATATCCCGTCACGCAGGGTACAGTCGCACCTCCACAGATGTCCAGTATCATCTATTGATACTGGTGATGGCTCAAAAGGGCCACCACTTACGGGCTATTCATGCCCGTGCCACCTTTTGGGTGGCTTAAACTTCATCAATCGAATAACAAGCGACGGGAGACATCTCCCGTCACGCACGGTGCAGTCGCGCCTCCACAGATCTCCAGAATAATATCTTGATGTTGGTAATGGGCCACCACTTACGGGCCATTCATGCCCGTGCCACCTCTTAGGTGGCTTAATCTTTATCAATCAATCAATCGAATAATAAGATTACGGGCTCACCATAGCCCGTGCTACATGGACACTTCGTTCTGAGTAGCTAAACGAATAATAAGAAACGGGAGACATCTCCCGTCACGCAGGGTGCAGTCGCACCTCCACAGATCTCCAGTATCAGCTCTTGATACTAGTAATGGCTCAAAAGGGCCACCACTTACGGGCTATTCATGCCTGTGCCACCTTATGGGTGGCTTAATCTTCATCAATCAGTAGAAACAATTGCAGTGGTCACCCTGAAGCCATCAACACAGCCACTCTCCTGGTCAACAAAGGTGTCCAGCAGCTGGAAACCCTCATAAAGACTGTCAAACAGTATGCTCCTCGCGATAACAGCTTGATGATTAAATGCAACCTCAAAATAATGAAAAGAACTACTGAAAAAAAAATTGTACCACTTACGGGCTATTCATGCCCGTGCCACCTCTTGAGTGGCTTAATCTTAATCAATCAATCAGTAGAAACAAGGTCATCACGTATAACAAAACTCATTTACGGGCTCGCCATAGCCCGTGCTACATGGACACTACGTTCTGAGTAACTAAATCTGAAACAACAACAACAACAGGAGTAGTATTGATTGACCGACGTGGTAATATCATGAAGGCACAAGCCGATTGTTGTATATGTTTTTTTGCACAATATATGAAGGGTTATTAATGGTTACAACAACTAATTATAAGTTAAAAGTTAGGCGATTTGTTTATGGAAAATATAATGACGTAAAAAGAAAATTGCTCTATTTATAGAACATTAGAATTAAGGAACCGAAAGAAGGTCTATTGGCTCTTATATGGCAGTTCCGATGTTCATTCACCCCAAATTCATGCATATATATATTCATGCATGTTATATATATATATATATATATATATATATATATATATATATATATATATATATATATATATATATATATATATATATATATATATATATATATATATATATATATGCGAATATATATGCGAATGAAAACTCACACCCCAGAAGTGACTCGAACCCATACTCCCAGGAGCAATGCAAACTCACACCCAGGGTGTGAGTTTTCATTCGCATATAGTCCTGGGGACCATTCAGGCTTGTTTGCATTTGTGTTCCTCACGTGTGCCCCAAAGAATGAGGTGATTTGGTAAAATGCTATGCCCAAGATAACCATCCGAGTGCCGGCGGTGAGGTGGTTCAAATAGCTTCGGCTATCACCTCATTATGTCCGGTCGTGATGGTCAAGTGGTTTAAGGCGTCTTGTACATACCAGTTGCGTTGCTCCTGGGAGTATGGGTTCGAGTCACTTCTGGGGTGTGAGTTTTCATTCGCATATAGTCCTGGGGACCATTCAGGCTTGTTCGCATTTGTGTTCCTCACGTGTGCCCCAAAGAATGAGGTGATTTGGTAAAATGCTATGCCCAAGATAACCATCCGAGTGCCGGCGGTGAGGTGGTTCAAATAGCTTCGGCTATCATCTCGTTATGTCCGGTCGTGATGGTCAAGTGGTTTAAGGCGTCTTGTACATACCAGTTGCGTTGCTCCTGGGAGTATGGGTTCGAGTCACTTCTGGGGTGTGAGTTTTCATTCGCATATAGTCCTGGGGACCATTAAGGCTTGTTCGCATTTGTGTTCCTCACGTGTGCCCCAAAGAATGAGGTGATTTGGTAAAATGCTATGCCCAAGATAACCATCCGAGTGCCGGCGGTGAGGTGGTTCAAATAGCTTCGGCTATCACCTCATTATGTCCGGTCGTGATGGTCAAGTGGTTTAAGGCGTCTTGTACATACCAGTTGCGTTGCTCCTGGGAGTATGGGTTCGAGTCACTTCTGGGGTGTGAGTTTTCATTCGCATATAGTCCTGGGGACCATTCAGGCTTGTTCACATTTGTGTTCCTCACGTGTGCCCCAAAGAATGAGGTGATTTGGTAAAATGCTATGCCCAAGATAACCATCCGAGTGCCGGCGGTGAGGTGGTTCAAATAGCTTCGGCTATCACCTCATTATGTCCGGTCGTGATGGTCAAGTGGTTTAAGGCGTCTTGTACATACCAGTTGCGTTGCTCCTGGGAGTATGGGTTCGAGTCACTTCTGGGGTGTGAGTTTTCTTTCGCATATAGTCCTGGGGACCATTCAGGCTTGTTCGCATTTGTGTTCCTCACGTGTGCCCCAAAGAATGAGGTGATTTGGTAAAATGCTATGCCCAAGATAACCATCCGAGTGCCGGCGGTGAGGTGGTTCAAATAGCTTCGGCTATCACCTCATTATGTCTGGTCGTGATGGTCAAGTGGTTTAAGGCGTCTTGTACATACCAGTTGCGTTGCTCCTGGGAGTATGGGTTCGAGTCACTTCTGGGGTGTGAGTTTTCATTCGCATATAGTCCTGGGGACCATTCAGGCTTGTTCGCATTTGTGTTCCTCACGTGTGCCCCAAAGAATGAGGTGATTTGGTAAAATGCTATGCCCAAGATAACCATCCGAGTGCCGGCGGTGAGGTGGTCAAATAGCTTCGGCTATCACCTCATTATGTCCGGTCGTGATGGTCAAGTGGTTTAAGGCGTCTTGTACATACCAGTTGCGTTGCTCCTGGGAGTATGGGTTCGAGTCACTTCTGGGGTGTGAGTTTTCATTCATATATATATATATATATATATATATATATATATATATATATATATATATATATATATATATATATATGTCTAACCAACGTTTAAACTGACACTCATGTTTGTCTCCACCATTATTTATGAGTAGTGTCATTGGTCAGTTGAGCATGTACTGACTAGTGAACACTTTGCTACAAAAATAATTATTAATATTTGCACTACCTCCCAGACCTCCAACTCCAGAGCCTGGAACATAAGAACATAAGAACAAGGTAACTGCAGAAGGCCTATTGGCCCATACGAGGCAGCTCCTATCTATAACCACCCAATCCCACTCATATATATGTCCAACCCGCGCTTGAAACAATCAAAGGACCCCCACCTCCACCACGTTACGCGGTAATTGGTTCCACAAATTACAACCCTGTTACCGAACCAGTATTTACCCAAGTCTTTCCTAAATCTAAATGTATCCAATTTATACCCATTGTTTCGTGTTCTGTCTTGTGTTGATACTTTTAATACCCTATTAAAATCCCCTTTGTTGTGTCCATTCATCCACTTGTAAACCTCTATCAGGTCACCCTAACTCTTTGCCTTTCCAGTGAATACAATTTAAGCTTTGTTAATCTTTCTTCATATGAAAGATTTATAATTTGGGGAATTAACTTTGTCATCCTATGCTGGACACGTTCAAGTGAATTTATATCCATTCCATAGTACGGCGACCAAAACTGAACTGCATGATCTAAATGGGCCCTAAAAAGAGCAAGATATAGCTGAAGAACCACACCAGGTGTCTTATTACTAACGCTTCGATTAATAAATCCGAGTGTCCTATTTGCCTTATTACGAACATTCATGCATTGATCCTTTTTTTTTAATTCTTACTAATCATAACTCCCAGATCCCTTTCGCAATCCGACTTCGCAATCTCAACACCATCTAGCTCGTATCTTGTAACACTATCATCGTTACCTAGCCTCAGAACTTTACATTTATCAGCATTAAACTGCATCTGCCAATCCTTTGACCATTTCAAAACCCTATCTAGATCAACTTGAAGAGACAGTGAGTCTTTTTCCGCATTAATTTCCCTACCAATTTGGGTATCGTCGGCAAATTTGCAAGTGTTGCTACTCAAACCTGAATCTAAATCATTTATATATATATATAAACAACAGAGGTCCCAGGACAGAGCCTTGAAGCACTCCACTTACATTTTCCTACTCTGACTTCACTCCATTTATACTAATTCTGTTTCCTTTGGTATAGCCATGCCATAATCCAGCTTAATATAGCACCCCCAATACCATGAGCGTCAATCTTTTTAATCAGTCTTTCATGTGACACTGTATCAAAAGCTTTGCTAAAGTCAAGGTACACAACATCTCAATCCTTACCACTATCAACTGCCTCAACTATGCTAGAATAAAAAGAGAACAAATTTGTTAAACATGAACGGCCATTTATAAAACCATGTTGCGACTCATTTATTAATTTATGTTTTTCAAGATGAAGACGAATTTTATTTGCAATTATAGATTCGAGTAATTTTCCCACAATAGACGTTAGGCTAATTGGTCGATAGTTTGACGCAAGTGATCTATCTCCTTTCTTAAAAACTGGTATCACATTAGCAACTTTCCATAACTCTGGCACTCTGCCTGACTCTATTGATTTATTAAATATGGTAGACAGTGGGTCTCAAAGCTCCTCTTTGCATTCTTTAAGCACCCTGGCAAACACTTCATGCGGCCCTAGGGATTTGTTTGGTTTGAGTTTTACTATTTGTTTAAGAACATCCTCCATGGTAACTGCTAAACTAGTCAACCTGTCCTCGTCCCTACCCACATAGACTAAAGAGAAACTTAACTATATGCCTTCGGATTAAGGCATATTGTTAAGTTACTCTTAAGTAAATACAGATAAAAAATATTTATTAAAAATACTGCTCATCTCTTCATCACTATCTGTTATTTGGCCTGTCTCAGTTTTTAATGGACCTATCCTTTCCTTAATCTTTGTCTGGTATAATTGGAAAAACCCTTTAGGATTTGTTTTTGCTTGCTCTGCTATGCGAACTTCATAGTTTTTTTTGCTTTCCATATCTCTTTTTAGTATTTCTAACCAGTTGTACGAATTCCTGTTCTAAACAGACTTCCCCATTCTTAATCCTTTTGTGCCACGCTCTCTTTTTATCTATAAGGTTCTTCAGATCCTTTGTTATCCACTTTGGATCATTAGTATTCGATCTATTAAATTTATATGGTATACTACATTCCTGGGATTTAGTTAGAATATTTTTAAATAGGTTATATTTTGAATCCACATCGAAAACTCCTTTTTCGTCCCCTATCGCTGGGTTCACGTCTAGCTCCAATACTGGCCCACAACCCATACCCAAGACTTTCCAATCTATTTGACCCAAAAAATTTCTTAGGCTATTGAAATCAGCTTTTCGAAAATCAGGCACTTTAACATAATTTTTTCCTACAGATCTATACCATTAAATGCTAAATCTGATTTCTTTATGATCACTGTTCCCTAGCTCACTCCCTATTTCGATGTCCTTAATTAGTGCTTCCCTGTTAGTAAACACTAAATCTAAAATATTATTTCCCCGCGTTGGTTCCTTAATGTGTTGCGTAAGAAAGCAATCGTCAATTAATTCTAGAAAATCTTCTGCTTCATTATTCCCTGTTTTGTTCAACCAGTTTATTCCACTAAAATTAAAGTCACCCATGACATAAATACTGTTAGATGCTGTCACATCTAACAGTATGATCCAGCTGCTGTCACAGTGAGAGGTTGTGTTAGCTGGAGCTCCGATTGTAGCAACATTATTATAGCAATAATGGAAGGATTACTGAAGGAATTGGTGAACTTAGTTGGAACTCTGAGAGCAGAGATGGATTCCTTACGAGAGGAGGTACGACAGCTGAAACGTCGTGAAGAAACTTTGAAGACCAATATTAACAAGACCTCGTCGTTGAGAGTCGTTGGGGACAGGGGTCTTAAGATGACCTTGACAAGGCCGCCTACAGACGCCCTAAAGACAGCAAATTCATTTGCCGTGTGGAGGACGAGTGCTGTGGTGAGCCTGCAGTTCACTCCGAAAATAAATCAGCAAGGAGCGGCGAAGCGCGGGCCCCTCAGGGTGCTCAGAAAGTTAAGGAGGTACCGAAGCGAATTTTTGTTGTGGGAGATTCCCAGGTGAGGTATTTAGACAGAACGTTTTGTGCCAGAGATAGGGGGAACAGACTAAGAGTTTGCTATCCGGGAGCTGGAATTGGTGATATTGTGACAACATGAATGATATTATGACGGGAAATGGGAACAAACCCATAATTTGTATTAGTGCAGGGGGTAATGATATTGGACGAGTTAGGAGTGAGGAACTAATACAGAGATTCAGGACAGTATTGAATTAGTTAGGAGCAGGGGAAATCCCGATCATATGTGGCATTCTCCCAAGAAAGGGAGTGGGAATAATGGATGTCGAGGGCACTTGGTGTCAATTGCTGGCTGGAAAGATATTGCAAATCAAATGCAATATCTTTTCATAGACACTGGGAACACTTCTATGG
>WNGS01167937.1:0-16086 GCA_020271785.1 Procambarus virginalis | reverse complement strand
CCAAAAAGGACAGAGGCAAAACGGTAAGTGATTAATTCACTGTTCGGATCGTTAGGATCCTTAATCCATAGGAACTTTGTGTAGTTCCGGTCTTCTTCTTGAAGACCTACCCTAAGGAATGCCTTGCTGATGTCGGCCGTATATGCATAAGTCCCAATACGGAACTTTAACAGCACGTCGTAAAGCCTTTGTGTTAGGCTAGGGCCAGTTTGAAGACAGTCGTTTAACGAAACACTACTCGGCCTCATTTTAGCACTGCAATTAAATACTATCCGTAATGGGGTAGTTGCAGAATTCTTCTGTACACAATGATGTGGTAAGTAGTGACCTTCCTTTGGGTTATCATTTGTAACAACTTCGATAAATTTGTCATCGAGTTGCTTCTGTATTATTTCATGGTACAACTTCAAGTTCTCAGGTTGTCTTTGTAAGCGCAACACCTGTGATCTCAATTGGTTTTGTGCCATAAAATGGTTGACGGGTAGCTGAGGGTGATTCAGCTTCCATGGTAGCCTGACCCAGTATTGATTATCTCTGTATATAACTGAGTCCAGGTATTGTTTGTAAGTCCAGTCATCATCTGGGCTAGGTTGTTCAGGGACAATGCCGAGAGTTGCCAGGTCCCATAACTTGTGTACAGGGGGATCAAGCTCTTCCTCGGACATGTCTCTGAGTTGCAGTGGAGACTGGTCTCCTAGTCATGCAACCATTACTGGGTTGGCATGTTGGTGTTCTACAGGTGCGGGTTGGTTTAGCCGTAATACAGGGCCTGTTAGCAAATAGCCACCTGCAGATGGTAACACGTTCATACCGTGTTTGTATTCCTTTCCTTTGATAAACTTATGGTAGACATCTGATCCCATAAGGATTCCAATATTGGAAAGGTTATCTGTTGTGATTTTATCAGCCAAATGAATTCCCCTTTTTTCTAGGAATTTGGCTGTTGTCCCCAGACCATATACATATAGATCTGTTGGGAATCTATCTACTACTAGAGCTTGTACATTTTGTTCGTAACCTCCTAATCGTACTTTGGGTTGTACTACCTTGAAAACTCGGGCTCCTGAGTCAGTCAGGAATCCTGCTATGTTTATTCGTGTCTCCTCTACAGGTGTAAGTTTCAGGGTATCTACCAACTCTTTGGATATAAAGGTCAATTGGGACCCTTGATCAAATAATCCACGTACGGTGGCTTTGTTCTCTCCATTTCTAATGATCAATCGTGCAGTAGGTAGAGCTGATTTATGTTTAGACCTTGTTGAGAAAACACTTATGTCAGGTAGCACAGTACAAAGCTGTACTGAGGTGTTAGTTCCTTCCTCCTCCTGTGGTTTGGCAGACTTTGTACTTGAATCCCCACAAAGTGCTGTATGGTGTTGACCCTTATGGCACCTATAACAGGTGCGTATTGTTGATGTGCAGCTGTCGGGATGATGTTCCCTTATACACTTGGTACATCTATGTATCTCCTTGAGTCGTTTTATGCGTGTTGCACGATCGGGGTATCGTCTGCAATTGTACATGGAATGTGATTGTTCACAGAACAGACATGGTCTCCAGACGTTAACAGTATCTTGAGGAGTCACCGATTTGGGTGACGCGTTACCTGTAGGTTTGGAGGTACCAACTGCGTATGTGCCCACACTGCCTTGTCTCCACTTTGGGGAGGGAGAAGTTGTTTTAGATTTGTTTGGAGTACTGTTTGTACTCTGTTGTTTACTATTAGTAGTAGACGAAGGTTTAGATGTCGCTTTTTCATCTGGGATAACTCTTTCTCGTTCTATGATGGTTTGTAACCCCTTTGTAATCTCTGTTACTGTCAGATATGACTTTCCATACAACACAAACAACTTATCCAGGATGTCCCTGGGTAATTTGCGAGTCATATGGACTTGGATTATCCAGTCTGATTCATCCAAGTTTACTTTATTTTAAGTGCCTTAAGCAAAGACTCAAGCTCCAATCTAAAGGCTTGGAGTGAGACTGCTGTATTATTTGGATGTTTAATATCTAACAGCTTCTGGGTTAAAATTCTGATAGTCCTTTCAGGCTTCGCATAGTTGTCCTTGAGTAGTTGTACAGCATTGTCATAATCGTCATCTGTGTGATTCAGATTACAGACTACCTGAAAGGCTTCATCCTTCAAGACACTCTGTAAATACGTAAACTTTGTCGTCTTTGGTACATTGACATTAGAATCCACAGAATCGACAAATTTGCTCCAGAAATTGTCCCAATTCTCGTCCTCTGTTCCAGAAAAAGTTGGGAGACTGAGTGATGGTAATTTGACTTCTGGTGCTGTCTGATTCTGGGTAGTTGTAGCTGCAACATTTATATTGGCCTTATGGGCGTTTATCAAATCTTCATAACGTTGAATTAGTTCAAACATTGCATCTTCATAATCAGAGTGTTCTTGGAGAATGTTGTTCATCGTATCTTCATCAATACTAGAATTGTTCAGTAAATCTTGATACTGTTTCATTTGTTGCAACACACGGTCATATTTGTTCCGTGTAAGCTTAAGATAGTTTTCCAGTGCTGCATAATTAACTGGAGTTTGATTACTCATGTCTTCACATTTGTTAATCTGCCTTGTGAGATGCCCCTTTAAGGCCTAAGGGTTAATTTTACATTTTGGAGTGTAGACATCTTGAAAGTACTTGCTAGTCGTATGGACTTTTAACTATTTGGCACTTGAATTAATAAAGCAACTAGTTTCCGAACTAGAGCTGTTTATCATTTAAAAATATACTACTGTATAATCATACACGCTATAATTTGAGTGGTAAGCCTGTATCAATGCTGGTATTCCGCAAGCTAGCCCGTCATTATCACTCTTGGTTGGTACAGAGACACAGGTTAACACTCAAAGGTGAAATGATTATAGTTAAATTATACCTATAATTATATGTATGAATATCAGGTTGACAACACAACTCGGGTTGTCATGAATACTGCATAAAAATATGTACTTGCTAGGTTGTAATATATGTTCAACTCTAGACAAGTGTAAAAAATTCTTACCCTTACACCAGGTTAGCACAATAAATTAAACTAGGTTGCTGTACAACACCAGCCTAAAATGTCCTACCCTTGTGCAAGAATTTGCTGTAAACAATGTGGTATGCAGTATGTAATGGTGCAATATTAAAGTAATGTTTATACTTAAATTACAAAACATTTATAAGTAACTTATAAGTAAAGTAGCCTCTTATCAACCTCTTGTAATGAAAAGGCACAATAGTTCTTTGGCATAGGCCTCAGAACAATAATAGTGCTTTGTTGTAGTTTTGTTTGCTATGAGATTGAAAAGTTAGGCTAGAAAATGTAAATATAGCAATGTCTTTCTGCTATAATATTGCACTACTAATGTATATCAGGATTTTATATCTAGATGCAATGTACCTACTGGTTAACTGTAATAATCATCCGGTTCAAAGGACCATAATTTATGTGGTAAAAACTCCAGGCAGTATATCTCTTTTAATTGACTTCAGTAAATTAAAGTTTATCTTATTTTTTTAGTAGGTAAGAAATTGAGTGGACTGTATGTACTTGTTAAAACTGCCTGAAATTAATCTCACACAAATTGGGGGGGACAATTTGTAGCTTAAACCACTTTGTAATGGCTCCTTCTTAAACTACAAATTGTTTACCTAAGTTTAATTATATTATTTTATCATACCACATATGGTGGTCTAATCTACTATTATTTCAACAATTATTACTAGTTATGAATACTACTACTACAATAACTAGAATGGCCTTATCTGAGCCTGTAGTAAGGGCCCACTAAGGCTGTGTCATGGTAGCATCTATGTGGGTGTGGCCCTGTGCCTCATGGTGCCAATGGCGGCTGTGGAGGCCTTCAAGGCTGGCAACAGCTAGGTACATGTGTAGTTCTACTGCTCAGCTACTTGCTGTTCCAAGTCACAATTTACCTGTTTGGGATGCAAGGAGTTAGTACATTTCCCTAAACATATCAATACAGGTATAACATGGTATGTGAGGGCTGTAAAAATGGGGTACACGTACATGGTGTTGGTGTTGTTCATATATTGTAACCGTCTTAAATTTGATATTAAAAAGTGCACTAGAATAATAAACAAATACTTGGTAAGACGGATACTGGAGTGCTCTCATTTGTAGTAGTGATGTTGCTGTGGCAGTTTCTTAAGGCAGAGTAGGTCTATCCTGTGGCCATTATCACAACACACACGCGAGCTCCATTGTTATTTTTTTTTTGTGAGCGTGGCGTCTGTAAGAGACGCTCTGCCTCCCTTGTTCCAATATTTGTTCTACTTCTAAGTTAAATTTACGTTAACAAGGGAATCAAGCTATATTTTGGTGTTAATAATTATATTCAGTCTTATTGAACACTTTTTTATTCAATTTAGACATTAAACTGTTGTATGAACAGTGGTTTAATAATGTAAATACTGCGGCGACGTCGATGACGTCACGGAGTCTCCCATTCTCTAATTTTAAGAGGATACTGTTAAGGGAAGACTATACTATTTGTGTATGAGTGTGTCGGTTTCCCGACACCTGTGGGTGTGAATTCCATTTGGGCCCCTAGCGGTTTGAGGGTTAAGACATTGAAATAGGGAGTGAGCTATGGAACAGTGATCATAAAGAAATCAGATTTAGCATAGAATGCAATAGATCTGTAGGAGAAAATCTGTTAAGTGCCTGATTTTCGAAAAGCTGATTTCAATAGCCTAAGAAATTTTTGGGTCAAATAGATTGGAAAGTCTTGGGTATGGGTTGTGACCGGTATTGGAGCTAGACGTGAACCCAGCGATAGGTGACGTAAAGGGTGTTTTCGATGTGGATTCAAAATATAACCTATTTAAAAATATTCTAACCAAAGCCCAGGAATGTAGTATACCATATAAATTGAATAGATAGAATACTAATGATTCAAAGTGGATAACAAAGGATCTGAAGAACCTTATAGGTAAAAAGAGAGCGTGGTACAAAGGATAAGAATGGGGAGTCTGTTTAGAACAGGAATTCGTACAACTAGTTAGAAATACTAAAAACGATAAGGAAAGCAAAAAGAAACTATGAAGTTCGCATAGTAGAGCAAGCAAAACAAGTCCTAAAGAGTTTTTCCAATTATACCGGACAAAGATTAGTGAAAAAGATAGGTCCATTTAAAACTGAGACAGGTCAAATAACAGATAGTGATGAAGAGATGAGTAGTATTTTTAATAAATATTTTATATCTGTATTTACTAAGAGGAACTTAACAATAATGCCTTCAGCGAACAAGTCTATGTGGGTAGGGACGAGGACAGGTTGACTAGTTTAGTAGTTACCAGGGAAGATGTTCTTAAACAAAAGTAAAACTCAAAACAAACAAATCCCCAGGCCGATGAAGTGTTTGCCAGGGTGCTTAAAGAATGCAAAGAGGAGCTTTGTGACCCACTGTCTACCTATTTAATAAATCAATAGAGTCAGGCAGAGTGCCAGAGTTATGGAAAGTTGCTAATGTGATATCAGTTTTTAAGAAAGGGATAGATCACTTGCGTCAAACTATCAACCAATTAGCCTAACGTCTATTGTGGGAAAGTTACTCGAATCTATAATTGCAAATAAAATTCGTCTTCATCTTGAAAACATAAATTAATAATTGAGTCGCAACATGGTTTTATAAATGGCCATTCATGTTTAACAATTTTTTATCTTTTTATTCTAGCATAGATGCTATGGAAGACAAACAAAACGCTGATGTAATTTACACAGATTTCGCAAAGCTTTTGATAAATGTGAGCATGGTGTTATTGCACACAAAATGCGCTCAAAAGGAATTACCGGAAAAATAGGCAGATGGCTCTACAATTTCCTGACCAACAGAACCCAATGTGTAATAGTCAACAAAATAAATCCAGCCCATCAACCGTTAAGAGCTCAGTCCCTCAGGGTACTGTGGTTGCTCCAGTACTTTTCTCATCCTCATATCAGACATAGACAAGAACACACCTATAGCACTGTATCATCCTTTGCAGATGACACCAGGATCTTCATGAGAGTAGGCAACATAGAGGACATGGCAAACCTCCAGTCAGATGTAGGTCAGGTCTTTCTATGGGCTACAGAAAATAATATGGTGTTTAACAAAGATAAGTTCCAGCTCATGCGCTATGGAAAAAATGAAAATATAAAAACGGAAACCACGTATAAAACTCAGACAAATCATAACATAGCACGAAAAGGCAATGTAAAGGATTTGGGTGTACTCATGTCGGAAGACCTTACCTTTAAAGAACACAATAAAGTTGGCCGTCACAACTGCACGAAAAATGACAGGTTAGATAACAAGAACTTTTCACACTAGAGATGCTATACCAATGATGATACTTTTCAAAACGCTTGTGCTCTCTAGAGTGGAGTACTGCTGCACAATGACAGCCCCTTTCAAAGCTGGAGAAATTGCTGACCTGAGAGCGTGTAGAGATCCTTTACTGCTAGAATCCACTCGGTAAAACATCTAAACTATTGGGACCGACTAAAGAGCCTAAATCTGTACTCCCTTGAGCGCATGCGGGAGAGATACATAATAATTTACACATGGAAAATATTAGAGGGGCTGGTCCCAACCTGCACACAGAAATAACATCACATGAGACCAGAAGACATGGCAGGATGTGCAGAATACCCCTGTTGAAAAACAGAGGTGCAACTGGTACTCTGAGAGAGACTCTATCAATATCAGGGGCCCGAGACTGTTCAACATGCTCCCGCTACACATAAGGGCATAACTGGCAAACCCCTCACAGTGTTCAAGAGAGAACTGGATAAGCACCTCCAAAGGATACCAGATCAACCAGGCTGTGACTCATACGTCAGGAGGCCTGGTCGATGACCGGGCCGCGGGACGCTAAGCCCCGGAAGCACCTCAAGGTAGTTTAGGCAGTTGATAGTGGTAAGCATTGTGATGATGTGTACCTTGACTTTAGCAAAGCTTTTGATACAGTGCCATATGAAAGACTAATTAAAAAAAAGAGGCTCATGGTATTAGGGGCTGTATTAAGTGTGGATTAGGGCATGGCTATTCCAAAGGAAACAGAGAGTTAGTATAAATGGGTTATCAGAGTGGGATAATTTTGTCAGCGGAGTACCTCAAGCTGTGTCCTGGGACCTCTGTTGTTTATAATATATATAAACGATGTAGATTCAGGGTGAGTATCAACATTTGCAAATTTGCAGATGATACAAAAAATCGGTAGAGAAATTAACACGAAGAAGACAAACTATCTCTTCAAGTTGATCTAAATAGGGTTTTGAATGGTCAAAGGATTGGCAGATGCAGTTTAATGCTGATAAATGTAAAGTTCTGAGGCTAGGTAATGATGATAGGTTACCAAGATATGAGCTAGATGGTGTTGAGATTGCGAAGTCGGATTGCGAAAGGGATCTGGGAGTTATGATTATAGAATTTAAAAACAAAAGATCAATGCATGAATGTTCGTAATAATGCAAATAAGGACACTCGGATTTATTAATCGAAGCGTTAGCAACGAACGAGACACCTGTGTGGTTCTTCAGCTATATCTTGCTCTGGTTAGGCCCCATTTAGATTATGCAGTTCAGTTTTGGTCGCCGTACTATAGAATGGATAGAAATTCACTTGACATGTCCCGTAGATGACAAGGGTAATTCCCCAAATTATTAAGCTTTCATAGAAGAAAGGTTAATAAAGCTTAAATTGCATTCACTGGAAAGGCAAAGAGTTAGGGTGACATGATAGAAGTTTGCAAGTGGATAAATGGACATACAAGGGGATATCATAGGGTATTAAAAGTATAAAAATGGATGTCGAGGGCACTTGGTGTCAATTGCCGGCTGGAAAGATATTGCAAATGAAATGTAATATCTTTCATAGACAACTGGGAACACTTCTATGGAAGAAATGAAATGTATGCTCGTGATGGGTTGCATCTATCGAGGGCTGGGGTTGTTTGCTGTTACGAACTCGTTGGAACCAGTGGTTAGAAGTGTTTTTGTTGGGTTTAAACTGTAGTAGATAGTGGTATGGGAATTGATTTGAGGAAGAAGGTAATAAAAGTATGTGTTTGTTGAAAAAAGGATTGGCAAAATGATCAGGGAAAGGGAAGGGCCTCAAAATAGCAATTCACTTAGGGTATATTACACTAACAGTAGAAGTCTAAGAAATACAATTACGAATTAAATGCTCTTGTCTGCACAGAAAAAAATAGATCATTACTGCACTTACCGAAACGTGGATGATGTAGATTATAGAGACTATTAGCTGAATATCAAGTAAATGGATTTAAACTATTTCACACAGATCGATATATTAGAGGAGGAGGGGGAGTAGCCATATATGTTAGGGACAATTTGAAATGTAGTCTCAAAGAGNTTATATATATATATATATTGGTAATAATAAGACACATGTGGTGGAAATACTGCAAATGAATTTTGCAAAACAAAACAGAATAACTGCAGAGTGCACTTAATTGTAAATTCTGCGGATATCTACACCTAGCTCATCCAGAGCACTATACAACTCTGGCTCTGACTGAGGATCAGGAACAGATGAAACTGCATGTGACAAACTATCATCTTGAGGGATAACCTCGTTATCATCTAGCCAATGGACATGTGGTGAGTGCACGGTTGAAACGAGAGGTCTAGATCTAAGATTATAAGTGCTAGTATGGGGTTGCTGAACATCAAGTGGTCTGTCAACCACAGAAGGTGGTGTCCCAATAGGAGTATCTGTCTGGGTAAGTTCATTGTCATCTTCCTCATCAGTGTCGTCAACAGTCATTTTAGCTAACTTCATATGGTCTAAATGCTCATTTATATACTCCCCTGATACTAAATTTTTCAATCTATACTTGTTACCTTTGATAAGCTCGATTACCTTATATGGACCCAAAAATTTCTTAGTTAACTTATACATAGGACCAGACCTGTGTTGGTTAAGTATCATTACTACAGATCCAATAGTTATTTTACTGGGTTTAGCTCGTTCATTCCTTGCTCGAGTGAACTCGGCTGTAGCTTTGGACAATTGTTCTCGTATTTTCTTGAATACTAGTTGCATTTGTCTACGCTTTACTTGAACAAAATCATCTACGTTATATAAGGGAGTAGGAGGTACGTTAATCAATTCATTAGGGAGGATCTTATCTGTACCATAAAGAATAGCGTGAGGTGTGTCTCCTGTAGAAACATTAATTGAAGAATTTATAGCACACTGAATTAAGGGTATAAAATCATCCCAATTGTTGTTATCAAAATTCAAAGTGACTCTCAAGGCATCTAACACTTTTCTGTTAGTACGTTCGGCGAGTCCGTTACTTGCTGGATGATAAGGCATGATGCTACATTTTTTAATGTTATATAAATCACACAAGCTAGTTAAAATACTATTACTGAATTCTGGACCATTATCTGAAAGGATTACTTTAGGCATACTATATCTACAAATTATGTGGTCATGGAATGCACTGGCTATAGTTTCTGCTGTTTTGTTCGGGATAGGAACTAGTTCGCAAAATCGTGAAAAATTATCGACCATTACAAGCAAATGTTTGTTCCCTTTCTCTGTTTCAGCAAAATTTGTCAATAAATCCATCGATACTCGTTCCCAAGGAGCTTTAGTTGTTGGGTACATCTGAATTGGATTAGGTCCTGAAACATGTCCCTTGTGCTGTAGGCAAGTTAAACATCTGTCAACATAATGAGTAATGTCCTTAGCCATTTTTGGCCAAAAATACTTTAATCGACCTTGTTGGAGTGTACGATCCTTTCCTGGATGTGCACTTGCAGGAGCATCATGGATAATTTTTAACACAGTTGGTACCAAGACAGCTGGAACAACTAACTGACAACATTTCCTCGGGGCTGTCCCTAGCTTTACTACTCTACACAGTAAATTGTCTAACATAACTAGTTCTTTCAATGGTACTGGCGGTTTATGAATCGGGCGAGTGTCTTGCTTAGTCAAAAATTTAATGACGGGTGCCCATATGGGGTCTTGTCTCTGTTCCGTTTCTACTACTGTAGCATCTAATGCTGGGTAATTTAACTGAATCGCAGCTACGTGTCGAGAAAACGCATCGGCTACAACATTTTGCTTTCCTGGAATATATCCAAATGTGGGATTGAATTCTTGAATTGTGAGCAAATATCTAGCAAACTTTCCAACTGGATTCTTATTTTTGAACAAGGGAATTAATGGTTGGTGATCTGTAAGAACATGAACTGGGTAATTATAAATTGTATCTCTGAAATGTTTAAGTGCCCAGACAACTGCTAAGGCTTCTCGTTCTGTTGCGCTATAATTTTTCTCTTCTTTAGATAATGTACGGCTAGCATAAGCTATTGCGTGATCTCTGTGACCTTCTGTTTGAAGTAATGCAGCACCTAAACCTATGTCACTAGCATCTGTAACCAACGTAAAAGGTTTAGAAAAATCTGGGTACCTAAGGACAGGTGACGAAATCAAGGCTGCTTTGAGTTTTTTGAATGACTGATCCTGGGCCTCTCCCCAAACAAAGGGTTCATCTTTTCTTTGCAACTTGTAAAGTGGAGCGGCTATAATAGAGAATCCAGCAATAAATGAACGATAAAATCCTACAAGACCTGTGAACTGTCTTACGGCTTCTGCGGTACGAGGCGTTGGAAAATCACGGGCAGCAATAATTTTTGATTCATTCAATGTAATACCTGAAGGTGTAACTGTATGACCTAGGAAATTAATCTTCTCTTTTAAAAATGAACATTTTGCAAGCTTTATTTTTAAATTAGCTTCAGCGAGCTTTGCAAGTACTTTTTCAAGGTTCTGGAAATGAGTCTGAACATCTTGCGACATGATTATGAGATCATCAAGGTAAACTAGAAGTGTACTTCCTATCAATCGACGAAATAGATTTGTCATGAGCCGTGAAAAAGTTATTGGACTACTCCGCAAACCAAATGGCATTCTTTTGAAATGAAAATGACCATTGGGAGTACTAAAGGCTGTCAATTGTTTACTTTCTTCATCAAGGGGGATTTGCCAGAATCCCTGCAACAAATCTAACGTTGAGAATACTTTATTTCGACCAATACTTTGCAACAAATCATTTAGAACTGGAAGTGGGAAACGATCAGGTATTGTTACTCTGTTAAGCTTTCGATAATCGATTACAGGTCTCCAAGTCCCATCTCGCTTTGGTACAAGAATCAATGGAGCGTTCCATGGTGAATTACTCGATTCGATTACATCACTCTGTAGCATTTCCTCTATAAGTCTATCGGCTTCTGCTCTCTGAGAATGGGGAAGACGGTAAGCTGGTACATAAATAGGGGTAGTTCCTTGTTCAAGTGGAATTTTATGTGTAATGAGAGGAGTGAGACCTAACTTTTCTCCTGGTAAGGCGACAACGGCTCTATTTCTGTTCAAAATTTCCAAAAGCTGAGCCACAGAGTCAGGAAAATCAGTAGGACTGAGGTGTTGCGCTTGCACCTCTGGCTGAGATCCCTGTTCTCCTGGCGTGAGAGTACAAACAGTATGATCCATGGAGACATCATCCACAACTCGCACCGGTAACGAGTAATGGGCAAAATCTACAACATGGGTACCAGACTGGAGATGGATGTCGGCATTACTAGTGTTTGCAATAAATAATGTAACAGTACCGTCCTGCACTGTGTGCCAGGAGGGTTCAACAAACGTACCATTCACTTTACACGTTTCACTTTCCGCAATCACATCCGACAACTCAGGCACTCCCTGAACCTTAACTCTTATTCTGGTGAGAGAATGAGAGTGCAGCACAGTGTCAGTAGCCGTGGAACCACTGACTTCAGAGATGGAAGCTGCCAGGCGAGCAAGACAACGAGAATCTGTTAGGGCGTCCCCTTCCAGAAGATCCCGATACTCACTCTCCTTAACAACTGCACCACTACGATGCTTCAATCGAGTGCCTATTTTCTCGGGTATGCTAACACGACAATGATCTGACAAACCTACGCTAGCAAGGCGGGTGTCAACGAAATTAACGTAGTCCGATTGAAGATTGAACTCATGGCCCTGTCGATACATGCTACACAAGGGTATGACGTGGTCTTTGATACTTATGTTCCAACGATGGGGAAACAATGCAATATTTTCATCAATCATGGTGTACAGACCTAAGAGAATGTCTCCAGGAAAATGAATAATGTCAACAACTAAACATGTTATAGACAATGTGACATCATTGAACTTGAGTGGGAGGTCAATTTCACCCTGAACTTTTACTTTATTTCCTGAAATACCACTTAGAAAAGGTATGTGTGACTGTTTTAAAGTAGTTGGGTGCTTACTTTCAATGTCTCTAAGAGCTGAAGGCTTGACAATATTAATTTTTGCACCTGAATCAAGAAAAACTTTTAAAACTCTACCATGTACAATGGCTGATACAAGGGGACCATCACTTGAGACTGGACAAGTTACTACTTTTGACTTATGTTGTCTGGGATATCTGCGTCTTGTCTGGGTTAAATGTACTGTGGTTCCGTCAACATCTACAACTGGTCTAGAGTCAGTGTCCTCCTCTGTCAAGTGTCCAAATCTGTTTTGGGTAGCTACTGAATACACAGGGAGGGCACTAGGATTGGCTAGCTTGAATTGGTTAGCGGATGGCCTTGGGGGTTTCCCGACGACATGGAGTGAACATTCTGAACTCCAGCATTCTGTGACTGAGTATTATAATTTGAAGTTGCATTATAGTTGGGCTGGGAGTTGTAATTACGAGGGTTCTGATAATGTCTTGGACGCTGTGAGCCTCGCCAAGACTGACCATGGGAGTTACGAGGTGGAGATGCCCTTTGCCTAGCTCTACAATCCGCAGTGTGGTGACCGACTTGCTTATGGTACTTGCAATATGGTAGCCTAGAATGATTAGATTGACGAGGGGACCGAGAGAATTGTCTAGGAGGTGATGATCTAGGTGCGGACCAACAGTCCCTTGCGATGTGGTTACTTTTACCACAATGCCAACATGAGGAAGCGGATGGTTGTGGACTATGGCGTTTCGGCAATTTATGAGGCGGCGAATTTGAATTTGACTGGGGGCTACGAGCATGGGTGCGGTTCTGCGACCAAGAGTTTTGAGAATTTGTGGAAGGCTGCTGAGAGCTTGTTACTACATTTACAGTATCAGAGGGTGGCAACAGTTGAGCACTTCGGGGAGCTAGTTTATCAGCGGCATTGTTAATGGCTTCAAATACTTCACCAATTTCATGTTTAACACCAAAATTTTGTTGCTCAACGATTGGCTTAGTATGCTCGGGGGCAAAATGCATTAAAGTACCAAACGCTATCATTTTAGCCATAGACTCAGGGGACAGATTGTCGTCTTTATCTAACCAAGTCGAATTATTCATAGCCGACACTAAGGCATAAAGATACTGATCGAGACGGCTAGTAAACGCATTAAACGATTCACCAGGCTGCATGGTGGCATTGGCAATTTTCTTGACTAACCTATACGGGTCAAGGTCTCCTTTATTAACAAAGCGACGGCGAAAGAAATCTTTAAATTCAGACCAAGACTGGAGGCTAACAATGGCTTTCTCATCAACAACGAAACGTGCATCACCTCTGGTTGTGTCTACAGCTGACCGTGCAATTGCCAAGTATTCGGCATCAGTAGGCTTAGAAAAACGTGCAACTGTTTTCGCTTCAACCTTACTAAACCAAGATTCTAAAAGGCGCGATTCGCCAGCAAAAAGAGGAATAGCCATTTCCTGAGCTGATCTCTGGCCATTGGGATGAGCAACTGCTCCTGTTGAGTCTGAGGGAGTTTCAACAGTGGTAGGCATTGTTACAGCCGTGGAATTAATATTTGAACGCAGATTATAATTAAGTGCACCTGGCATCAGATATAGTATACACAAAAATAAACACTCAAAAAAATATCAACTTGGCTAAAGTAAAAAAATTGGCAGAAATAAAATTATTAAATTGGGCTAGGCAAGAAAATAATTAAGAACAAGCAAATTGTGAATTAATTTTAGCAATCTTTCATTAAAAATGACTGGAATTAGATGTATGTAAATTAATTAAACCAGACTAAGCACAACAATTTAGAATAAAAACTGGAAAATGCAATTGCAAAATTTCATTAAAAAGATTCAACACAACAAGTGGCAATGCATGAAAAATGGATTTAGCAAAAACAAATTGCACACAGGCACATGGGTAACATGCTATGATAAAAGTGTAAAATAAAATGCGTAAAGGATTAATTTCAAAGTTAGGTCTGGAGAAATATCAGAATTTTTCTATGTTCAATTGTCTATGGAAATTTCAAAAATAAATTTCTATTATGCAAAATATACTACTAGAAACAATTATTTCTTTCTTCTCTGGAATTTGAATTTACCAATAACACTAGTAGATCACTTAATATTCAAATCAATGACTGTGAGAAGCAGGAATGTTGAAATCACACAAGAAAACTGTGGGCATGGAGTACTGGACCCAGCTCCAATATTTAACAAGTCACTGAATGGTTAATTCACAGGATATTATGGATATTATTTACGTTAAACCTCATTAAACCATAGCACACGATATTTGAACCCTTATTTACTTAACTCAGGGCTGCAGGATTTGCGATATAACGGTAGCCAGTACCAGAAACGGCGACGAGACTTGTGAAGAGGCACATGTGAGGCGTGTTTACATCTGGCTGGACAAGCAACGCTCCTAGCGGCGGTTGCACGAAGCTGGGGGACCCCACAGTAGCACGAAGTTGGGAGCACGAAGATAAATTCTGAGACGACGATATTGCGACGATGACGGTGGAGAAAACAATAGGACGAAATTCACACAATTGGTTTAGCAGAGGCTGGCGGTGATGGTGAGAAGCGATGAGGTGTCGATGTGGCAGCGTGGCGTCGATGTCGCAGGGTGACGACACTATAAACAACAATCGTAGTCTATTTTTTTCACAAATTTCTCTTGAATAACTTGTAGAACACCCCACAATTATCAATTGACGCTTGCGACGATGGCTGACGACGATGGCAATAGCTTGAAAACTCACAAAGTTTCAGGTGGTGGTAGGTGGTGGTGCTGCAGGTGGCTCCACGTGGCGCGCGATTCAAAAATAGCTGGCGCGGGAATCTTCCCTTCGCTGATGAAATTTCGTTCTCTCTTGCAAATATTGCGCCTTACTTTTGAAATCGTTGACCTAGAGTAGTGGCTGATAGCAGGACCCCGGACTGGTACAATAATTGATGCGTGGGTGGCAGGATGGTGGTATGGAGGCGGTGGCGTATGGAGGCGGTTGCACGAGGCGATGCTGGGTTAACTTGAATTCCCAGAAAAAAATTTCTAGGTCCCACTGCTGCTACCAGTATTCTTTGCCTTGTGTGGGGGTTGAATGTAGACACAGAGTCGCTTGTTGATTTATTGACTAAGGCAACAAGATATATATCTGGCCAGCCGAGGTCCTACTACTGTGGGTCTGTGGAGCTAACTGACTACCGCAAGCATGGCTGGTGGCTGAGAATCTGGCATGACGTCAGAGGCCTACTCGGCTGTGATTGGTTATGTTCCAACTGGCGGGGAATTTGAATATAACATATCCGCTCTCGCTATGATCTCTCTCATTATCGTTATAAGACCTTCTCGTTTACTATCTAGCTCCTCCTTTGACCATGTGCTGCTTAGCGGTGGACTATATGCATTTATGATCACTAGTTTATCATCCTCATGGCAGATCTCTAGTGCTATTATGTCAACTTCTTGTGGATTGGTAGTCATTATTTCGTTCACCTTTAGGTGTTCTTTCACCAGCACAGCAACGCCACCGCCTTTCCTAATTTTTCTGTCCCGTCTCCAAATTGAGTAGCCCCTTGGGAATATGACCTCATTTAAAATAACATCTTCAAGTTTTGTCTCCGTGAGTGCAACAATGTCTGGTGTCTGCAGCTGTATTATATCACTTAACTCCAGTATCTTTGACCTTACTCCATCTATGTTGGTGTATGCAATCTTCAGGAACTTGTTCCCCATCTTCTTATTTTTCACTCCCCCTTTCTCTAATGATTTTGTTGGTTTGCTTT
>WNGS01167935.1:59745-77245 GCA_020271785.1 Procambarus virginalis | reverse complement strand
CCTTTCGTTTCAGCAGGGTACAGTAGGGAATCGACACTGTTGTTTGGGGAACATGAAGTTGTTTCCGCAGAAGGTGTCCAGCAGGGAGACCCACTTGCCCCTTTTCTTTTCTGCATGGCAGCTAAGGAGGTCACAAGTAGGTTGTCCAGCGAATTCAACATCTGGTTCCTGGACGATGGCACCCTGGCAGGGACACAGGAATCCCTGCTAGGAGATCTTCAGCTAGTGAAATCTAGGGGAGAGGAGTTAGGCCTTACACTAAATCCATCAAAGTGTGAAATCATCTCGTCCAACCAACCAATCATAAATGCAGTACAAATCTTATTGCCAGGAGCCCAAGTGATCGCTCCCACCGACAGTGTGCTGCTAGGGGCACCTCTGGGCTCGAACGCCATTGAGGTAGTCCTCGAAGAAAAGCTTAAAGACCTGAGGAGGATGGAGGCGCGAATAGGGGCTTTGGATGCTCATGATGCGTTGTACCTTCTTACAAGGTGCCTGGCCTTGCCCAGACTTACCTATTTCCTCAGGTGTGCTCCTTCTTTGACAGCCCAAAATTAACGGAATACGATTCACTCCTAAAGACAATAACTATGAAAGTGTTAAACCTCTCCCTGCAAGATGACCAGTGGGACCAAGCAACGCTCCCAGTTAGACTCGGGGGTATAGGTATTCGCAAGGCGACACAGTTAGCATTGCCGGCATTCTTATCCTCGACCAGTGCTACAAGTGAATTAGTGAAGGAAATACTACCAGAATACCTAAGGAACTCCATTGGGATTCGTGATCCCAAATTTGTGGAAGGAGCTGGTCGGTGGGACACACTCGCCAATTCACACACCCGACCAACTTGTCCAAACGACGGTAAACAGGCCAAATGGGATAGCCCCATAGTGGAGAACATCGCCAAAGCATTGCTGGACGTAGCTTCTCAGAAGGACAGAGCGCGTCTCCTAGCTGTGCAAGCCCCCCATGCTGGGGACTTCCTGTTGGCAGTCCCTAATTCCGCCTTGGGCACCCGCCTGGATCATCGGGCCCTAAGTATTGGTGTTGCTCTGCGCCTTGCCGCCCCTATCTCCACCGAGCACCGGTGTATTTGCGGCCAGGCACGGGCAGACCAATACGGCAGCCATGGTCTCATCTGTCGTAAGACACAGGAAAGATTGCCAGACACGAGGCAGTCAATGACATCATCAAGAGAAGTTTGGCTACAGCTGGGTGTCCAGCACAAAGGGAACCCCAGTTGTGCAGACCTGACAACAGCCAAAAACGCCCAGATGGAGTCACCCTGCAGCCATGGAGGGAAGGTAAACAGGTCGTGTGGGATTACACCTGTGCATCTACATTGGCTGATACCTATTTACGTTACAGCTCAGCGGAGGGAGGTGGGGCAGCCACCTTCAGGGAGACCCAGAAAATCCACAAGTACAGAGACCTAGAACGTTTGTGGGGGTTTTCTTTTTTTTTGCTGTCACGACTGCAATGCGTACGTCGCCAATGTACATGTGGCAGACGCTTCACGAAGCTGTCGGAATTAGCAAAATAGAAAATACGAGAGCAACCGTACAGGGCCTGGGAGCAAGGTCGAGTTAGAGTCCTTGTGGGTCTCTTCTCAGACTAGCCTCACCTGGTCCTGCTCCACGTTGGTCGTTGGAATCTCCTCAATGATGTAACACTTTAAGGGACTCCTAGGGTCCTCATCAAATTTATAGTTTAGTGACTTACAGGCAACTCGGTGTTGAAGACACTTAGAGCTGAAGGCTGGAGTAATATTGGCAGTATTCAGAAGTGGTTCAACGGAAACACCGCATAAAGCTTAACAGTAGTTTATTTACTAACTTAACCACTAATACACAGGGTGCTTGATTTACTTTCGATTGGCGTCAGCAAAGCTATGGTTGCATTAGCGAGACTCTTGACGTCTGGCTAATCGACTCGTATCCACTCGTGGAGAAACACCTAACTTAACACAGTTGACAGCCAATCACTAACACGGCAACCTAACTGCCGGTATGCAAAGGATCACAAGAGTTCCAACCGGATACTCGGTAATGATGATATGCAATAATCAACAAATACACTGTCAATGGGACAGGCAATAACATGCACAATAATAATCACACAATAACTAAATGTGTGGTGTATGTGAAGCTCACATCACAGACGAATGAAATGCAGTGATACCACACAGATAAACACGCATTCACCGTCGATTCACCTATAACCTGCGACAGGTATAAGAAGGTGAGAACTGTGGTTGATCCCTCAGATCAACACAGACACAATAAAACAATGACAAGATCTTGTACTTACAGATAAGGTACCTTTCCTTACGCACTCACTCAGACTCGTTTATACAAGCACTCGTAGGTGGCCTGATAGCTGGTTTCGCTCGTAGACACGGAGGGTACTCGCAGTATCTTGAGATGATTTCGTGAGTAGGGGCGTGCTGTATGCTTAACAGACAGACACACGCGCACACACTGGCACTGGCGGTGCTAAGGTGGTGACGTCACGTCAGAGTGAGGGCGGGCGGCGGCTGGAGTCGGCTGGCGTCGGCGGCGTCGCTGGCGGGCTGGCGGCAGTACATGCACTACACTGTACACTGTGGTACAGGTACACTTGTGGTAAAGGTCACACACAGATTACTTAGGCGGGCGGCACTGCCTTAGTTCACTCTAGGTCACTCACGACGATCTTTGTCACCANCGACCATGTGGCCAACTTCAACACCGACTCAAGAACCGCCCATGACCTGGGCCACACAGAGACAATTCCTTCTCCACTCCCCCCCCCCTCCCCATCCGGCCCGTTTGGCGCTGTGAGGGGCTTCGTGGACGGCTGCCGGAATGTGATGCTCCGTGGGACAGTCCTCTGTTCTTTTGTGCCTTGCACTCATGCTGCTGTCTTGTCTAATTGTGCCGGATCGCTGTCCTTTCCTTTTTTCGTTTTTCTCCCCCATCTTCTCCTATCTGCTTGTCGTTTCCTGCCATCCTTTTGCTTGTTTTGGTTATTCCTTTGGACTTCTTCTATTTTGACGCCCGGGTGCTTGAGGAGGCATACTCTTGCACCCGTAGAACTGTAGTACCCGACGTCTCGAGCGAGGGGAACCTTTTATTGTCAATCCCCCTTTCGTCGCTGAACCTGATCTCGACGGACTGACGGTTCTTAAGGTGGCGTTTGTGGGGCATATACTCACGACACACCCCTAGGGGGCCCGGCATGATCGGCGATAGCTTCCTGTTGGGTATCCTGCCTCTAATTGTGGCTCCATGGTGGATGTGGGGGCACATTCGTGGATGAAGTTCTTTCTCTTCGTCTATTTGTCGATGAATGTTTCTGTTGTACCCTCTCAGGCTCGTGGGGTGGGCGACCAAGCCCCCGAGTCGCCCTGTATTGGAAGACTGGGCTCTGTAGCCTCCACTGCGTTGGGCCCCGACCTTGCTCCTCCTTTGACCATCCTGACTTCTTCCCCCAGCTCCCCTCTCTTTTCTGTGGTTAGGTCGAGCCTCAACCATCCAGTGGTGACCACTTCGTCCCCTGGTGTGGCTCTCTCGTTGTGACTACTGCGCCTTTTTTCCCCTCTCTCTCTCTGGGGGTTCTCAACGCCGTCAGCGCCACGGCCGCACTCGCTCGTTTCCTTCCTGTACTGATGCATATCAGGCCTTGTTTGGTCCTGCTTCATGGGCCAAATACTTTGATCTCCTCCCTCTTGATTCCGCGTCTCCTGACGATTTCTTCCTCCATCGGCATCTCGTTGATTCCGTGGATGCGTCTGTCACCTTCAACCCAAAACTCGTCTCGGTACACGTGTCGTTGCTGCTCCTTCTCAGGATGCAGCTTCCCGCTTGGCTGCCTTATCCTGCCTTGGCGATATCCCTGTTTGGGTCTCAAAGAACGCTCTGTTGAATGCCAGTGTTGGCACTATTCTCCTTCCGCCCCATGTTGCGACCGGTGTTCGGAATCTGCAGGACTGCCACGATGACATTCGGCATATCCTTGATGCCCAAGGCCATTCTGTCCTCAAGGTTGACTCGTTTATTCGTCCCCCTCGTGGTCGTCGCCGTCAACCCCTTCGAGTTGTGAAAGTCACCTTTGATGGTAGGACCCTTCCATCCTCTGTCATTCTCGCTGGTGCCAGGTGCTCTGTCAAGGAGTATATTCCTTCTCCTCGACTTTGTAACAAGTGCTGAAGGTTTGGGCATGGTGCCCTCTGCTGCTCTGGGACTGTCTCTCTCTGTCCTTTGTGTGGGGGTGAAGGTCACTCTAAGTCGGAGTGCACTTCTCCCCAAGCTCGCTGCCTCAACTGCGGTGAGGCCCATCCTACCTTCTCCCATGCCTGTATCCATTACTAGCTTAAGGCAGCCGTCCTCAACTTGAAGCACAGGGAGCGTATATCTTTTCTCTGAAGCGAGGCACCAGGTTCGCAGGCTCCCGCATTATTCTAACGTCTCTTATTGTCCCGTGTTGCGCTCTTCCTCTCCTCGTCCTTCCCACCTTCCTCAGACTCGCAACCATTTCCGGGCCTAGGACCCTGATACGCCCACTGCTCCCTCCTCTGTTCCTTTGAGTTCTGTCCCGAAGTGTCCCCCTCCTGGTCCTCTATCTGGGGTTCCCCCTCTTTCTACCCGATCTGTCGTGTCTCCTGTGTCTTCTTCCTCGTCTCCCTCCGATCCTCCTTCCCATCCCCCTCCTCCATCTATTGACTCTCCCCGCCGCCTGTCGGTGCAGGCGGATGTCCTTCGCTCTCCTAACGGCCGTCGTGTGTGCTCTCGTTCAGCTTCTCCTGTTGAGACACTGGAATCCGTTGCCCGGTACGTAGTTGCTGGGACACAGGTCTCTTTAAGTCAGAAGCGTAAGCCTGGCTCCTCTCCTTCCTCCTCCCCGGCGGGTAAGAAGGCTTCGCTTTCTTCCTCGACCACTACTACTGGCTCTATTGCTCCTTCCCCTCCCATTTCAGTGGTTGCGCCCCCTGTTCCTGCTATGGAGGTTTCTTTGGCCCCTGCTTCCCTTTCGGTTGCTGCCCTTGCTGAGGTGCGCTCCCCTCTTTCTACTCCCCCCTCTTCCTGCTGCTGTCCTTGACTGCTCCGTTGACTCCTTCTCTTCCTCCTCCGGACCCCACCCGCCCACCTCTGGTCTGTTCTCCCGCTTCCTTCCCTCAGTCTTTTGCTCAGTTTACCCATGCCCCATAACCCTGACTTTGCTGACCCTGATATTCTTTAACGTGTTGTGTGTTGCTCTTTCGCCTTTGTTTCTTCCTTGTTCTCTGTTGTTGTCCTTTCTCTTCTCGTCGATGTCTATTCTTCAATGGAACGTTCGAGGTTATTACGCCAATTTCCTCGAACTCCAACTTCTAATTTCGCGGTTTTCACCCCTTTGTGTCTGTCTCTCCAGGAGCCGATGCTTGGTGCTCGTCCTGGTCGTTTTCGTGGCTATTCCTTTCTCTCCTGCCCCCCCCAGCCGTTGCTGGGGCTCCTAATTCTTCTGTTCTCTTAATTTCCCCCTTTGTTTCTCTACTTTTTCCTTTGCCCCTCCATTGTTCTGCTGCTCGTACCTTTGTGGAGAAATAGTACACAGTTTGTTCCATTTATCTCCCCCCGAGTGTCCCGCTTTCTCTTCCTGATATGAAACACCTCTTGGTCTCCTTGCCGGAGCCTGTGCTCCTGCTGGGTGACTTCAATTGTCGTCATTCTCTTTGGGGTGACGTTTTGACGAGTACCCGGGGCCGCCTTCTTGAGGCGTTTCTCCTCTCTTCTTCCCTGTCTCTTCTGAATTCTGGTGAGCCCACTCATTTGGACTCTCGGACTCGCACCCTTTCCTGTTTTGATCTTTCTCTCTGCTCTTCTTCTCTTTACTTAGATTTCAGAATGGCAGGTTCTTGATGACCTCCATGGTAGTGATCATTTCCCTATCCTTGTTTCCTTTTTCTCTTTTCGCCCTTCCCTCTCTTTTCCTAGGTGGCAGTTTGCTAAAGCGGACTGGAACCTATTTACCCTCGGTGCTGCTCTCTCTGACCTCTCCCTTCTGCCTCTCCCTCACGCTCTCCTCCTTTTTCATGACACTGTCTTCATTGCTGCCCTCCGCTCTATTCCTCGCTCTTCCTCTCGGGGTCCTCGGAAGTGCGTTCCCTGGTGGAATGCGGACTGTGCTCAGGCTGTCTGCTGTAAGCGTGCAGCCTGGAAGAGGCACAGCCGTCGGCAGACGACCGATTCTTTTCTTTTCTTTCGGAAAGCGAGTGTGGTGGCCCGTAGGGCCATCCGTATGGTTAAACGTGAATGTTGGGCTTCTTATGTCTCCACAATTAAGTCCGAAACTCCCCTCCCACAGATCTGGAAGCGTATCCACAAGATAGCGGGTAAGTTCGTTCCCGATGTTTCCCCGATCCTTCACCTCCGTGGTACTCTTGTGGCACACCCGTTGCAGGTCGCTACCGAAATGGGTTCCCACTTTTCTTCTGTTAGCTCTGGTCTTCATCTTCCCCAATCTTTCCTTCTTCGTAAACCTGTCCTTGAGTCTCGTCCTTTAGATTTCTGCACTCGTCTTTGACTTTCCTATAACGATCCCTTCTCTCTCTCTGAACTTCGTTCTGCCCTGGCCCTCTGCGGTTCTACGGCGGCGGGCTCCGATGGTATTCATTATGAGATGCTTCGCCATCTCCCTCCGTGCACGTCTCAGTATTTACTGCGTCTGTATAATCGGATCTGGGAGTCGTCGTCAGTCCCTGAGGACTGGCTCGATGCCGTTGTCCTTCCTGTTCGCAAACCAGGGTCTCTGGGAACTTCCCCTATGGACTTTCGCCCTATTGCCCTCACAAGTTGTGTCTGCAAACTCTTTGAACGTATGGTTAACGTTCGTCTGATGTGGTTCCTGGAACACCATCACCTCCTCTCCCCTTCTCAATTTGGTTTCCGTAAGTGCCGCAGCACGACAGATGTCCTGGTGAACTTGGAGGTCTATATTCGTACTGCTTTTGCTGCGAGGACCTCCTTTGTTGCTGTCCTTTTTGACCTGGAAAAGGCTTACGACACCACTTGGCGATATCATATTCAATCCCAGCATCATTCTTTTGGCCTTCGTGGTCATCTCCTTCTCTTTCTCCGCAGCTTCCTCTCTCGTCGTTCCTTTCGGGTGCGCCTTAGTACCGCTCTTTTCTTAGTACGTGCCTCTTTTGAGCAATTCGAAGGTGTGCCCCAGGGTAGTGTTCTGAGCACTACTCTCTTCCTGGTTGCCCTCAAAGGTTTTCTTTCCTCTCTTCCTTCAGGTGTTCTCTCCGCTCTCTATGTCGATGATATTACCCTTTCCTCTCAGGGTGATGATTTGCCTCTCCTTCAGCGCAGGCTTTAACTTGCGATTGATGTCATCTTGGGCCACCGATCATGGCTTCAAGTTCTCTACTTCTAAGACTTGTGCCATGTCTTTTTCTCGGAAACGGGTCGTTCTTCGTCCCTCTTTGTCACTTTATGGTCATCCCCTTGAGTACAAAGATTCCGCGAAGCTTTTGGGGTTGTTCCTTGACACTCGTTTGTCTTGGTCTCCCTATATCTCTTACCTCCGTGTTGAGTCCTCTAAGGCCCTTTCCCTCCTTCGCGTATTGTCCCATACTTCTTGTGGAGCGGACAGGCGCACTCTCCTTGCTTTGCATTGCTCTCTCGTCCTGTCTAAGCTCGATTATGGTTGCCCTGCTTTGCTGTATGGTGCAAAGCCATCTTGATGCTTTGCACCATACTGGGCTGCGCCTCAGTTCTGGTGCCTTTCGTTCGACTCCCGTCCTTATCTTGTATGTTGACACTGGCTTCCTATCTCTCCAGGACCACCGTGATCGCTACTGACTTCGCTATCTTGCGCGGTCCATGCAACATCCTTCCTCTCACCTCTGTCGTGCTTTAACTTTTGGTTCCTGTTCTTCTTCACCACCTCCCTCTTTCTGTCCGGTTATCTCGCTTACAGGATTCTCTTTCCGTTCGAGTTTCTAATGTTTCTCCTAGTGTTGTTCCTTCTTTGCCCCCGTGGAGATTCCCCCTTCCGCAGTTTTGTACGTCCTTGACCCGCGTCACTAAAGCTTTTACCCCTCCTACGGTTCTAAAACGCCTTTTCCTTGAGCACTTTTCTTCTCACTCCCGCTCCATTTCTGTCTTCACCGATGGGTCTAAGTCTGCAGACGGTGTTGGCTACTCTGTTGTTTTTCCTGATTGCACTTATATGTGTCGCTTACCTCCGGAGACTAGCATCTTTACAGCAGAGCTTTATGCTATTCTCTATGCTCTTCGTCTTCTGCT
Organism: Procambarus virginalis; assembly: GCA_020271785.1. Classification (NCBI taxonomy): domain Eukaryota; kingdom Metazoa; phylum Arthropoda; class Malacostraca; order Decapoda; family Cambaridae; genus Procambarus; species Procambarus virginalis. Next base: position 68,972 of record WNGS01167935.1, on the reverse strand, counting down.
TTCTCGTTGTCAGTCTTCCTTTGTGGTTGTTGTTGACTATCGTAGTGCCCTCATGGCTCTCGGGTCCTTTAATCCGGTTCAATCAGTAGTTGACGAGATCCAGCATTGGCTGTTTCTTGTTCACAGTAAGTTTAAGTCGGTTGAGTTTTGTTGGGTTCCCATCCATATTGGTGTGTCTTTAAATGAGCGTGCGGATGCTGCCGCCAAGGAAGCTGTCCGCTCTTGTCCCATCTCTCGTAAAGGTATTCCATATTCCCACTTTTACCCGATTATCCATTCCTCCATCCTTACCCGTTGGCAGGCTTCTTGGTCGTCTGTTACTGGTAATAAACTCCGTACTCTTAAATGTTGTGTTTCCTCGTGGCCATCCTCCTACCACTGTAACCGGCGATGGGAAACAGCTCTGGCGAGGTTGCGTATTGGCCATACTCCCTTAACCCATGGTCACTTGAAGGAGTGCCGCCCTGCTCCTTATTGTCCTAATTGCATTGTCCCTCTTACGGTCGTGCATGTCCTTCTTGGATGTCCTGACTTCCGGGACAAGCATATGTCTTGCTTTCCGACCGCCCTTCACAGTCACTTGTCCCTCAATAGAATTTTTGGTGACTCGGATACTTTTGATATCATTCGCCTTATGCGTTTTTGTTCTCGTATTGGCATCCTTGGTGATAATTTAGCGCCTTCTGATTATTCCGCACATTTGATGGTGCTACATAGCCTTCCCGGTTTGGTGCCTTCTTTTGATAATTATTTACTTACTTCTCTGCATAGAAACCCCCCCCCCTTTCCTTCCTGTCCTCCCTCCCCTTTCAACTCATACCCTCCATGTCCCTCCCCCTTCACTTGACCCCACACCCCTCATCCCAGCATCCTCTGCAACCCTGGTATCCACCTCACAAATCCTCACACCCATGGCACAGCTTCCTCCACCAGCAGATCACTCACCAAGGAGGAGATTTGAGAAGGGACGGAAGAAAGTGAGCCTCAAGGCAATGTACACTAACATAGATGGAATCCAAATAAAGCAAATGAACTTGAAGAATGGGTACTAGAGGAAAACCCAGATATAATAGCTCACTGAAACAAAGCTAACGAAAACCATAACAAATGCAGTGTTCCCACAGGATTATTACGTTATGAGGAAAGAGAGGGAAGGAAGAGGTGGTGGTGGTGTAGCTCTGCTGGTAAGAAAAGGCTGGGATTTTGAGGAGATGGTTGTTCAGGGATGTGAAGGTCTCAGTGACTACATAGCAGGTACCATAACAAATGGAGGGAAAAAAATTATAGTCGTAGTCATATATAATCCACAACCAAATGACAGAAGACCCAGACAGAAATATGATAGAAACAATATGGCTACCATTAACATAATAGAGAGAGCAGCTTCTGTTGCTAGCAGGAATGGATCTGGACTACTAATCATGAGAGACTTCAACCATGGAAAGATAGATTAGGAGAACAGAGACCCGCATGAAGGACCAGAAACATGGAGAGCTGGGCTGCTGGACGTGGCAACAAGAAACTTTCTAAGCCAGCACATCAAGGAACCAACAAGAATGAGAGGAGAAGATGAAACAGCGATGCTTGATCTGATATTTACCCTAAATGAGTGCGATATAAGGGAAATCATGATGGAAGCACCCTTGGGAATGAGTGATCACAGCGTATTGAACTTAGAGTACCTGGTAGAGCTAGGAATTATCTCCCCCAAAAAAGAACTAAGAAACAAAAGGCTGGCATACCAAAAGGGAAATTATGAGGAGATGAGAAACTTCCTAAGGGAAATACCTTGGGACACAGACCTCAGAGCAAAGTCTGTACAAGAGATGATGGACTGTGTCACCCAAAAGTGTCAGGAGGCAGTAAGCAGATACATCCCGGCCCAAAAGGAAAAATCCGAGAAGCAAAAGAAAAATCCATGGTATAATAGGGCATGTATGGAAGCAAAGAAACTGAACAAAAGGGCTTGGAGGAACTTCCAGAATAACAGAACACCAGAAAGCAGAAAGAGATACCAGAGAACCAGGAATGAGTATGTCAGGGTGAGAAGAGAAGTAGAGAAAAGTTATGAAAATGATATAGCAAACAAAGCCAAGACCAAACCAAAGCTACTCCACAGTCACATCAGAAGGAAAACAACAGTGAAAGAACAGGTAGTGAAACTTAGAACAGGCGAGGACAGGTATACAGAGAATGACAAAGAGGTGTGTGCTGAATTCAACAAGAGGTTCCAGGAGGTCTTCACAACAGAACAAGGTGAGGTCACTGTGCTAGGAGAAAGGGAAGTAAACCAGGCGGCCTTGGAAGAGTTCAAAATTACGAGAGAGGAGGTCAAGAAACACCTGCTGGATCTGGATGTTAGAAAGCTTGTTGGTCCAGACGGGATCTTGCCATGGGTACTGAAAGAGTGTGCAGAGGCACTTTGCTTGCCACTCTCCATAGTGTATATTAGGTCACTGGAGACGGGAGACCTACCAGAAATATGGAAGACGGTGAATGTGTTCCCAATATACAAAAAGGGCGACAGGCAAGAGGCACTGAACTACAGGCCAGTGTCCTTGACTTGTATACCATGCAAGGTGATGGAGAAGATCGTGAGAAAAAACCTGGTAGCACATCTGGAGAGAAGGGACTTCGTGACAAATTGCCAACATGGGTTCATGGAGGGTAAATCTTGCCTGACTGGCTTAATAGAATTCTACGACTAGGTGACAAAAATTTAGCAAGTAAGAGAGGGTTGGGCGGACATCATTTTCTTGGATTGTTGGAAGGCCTTTGACACAGTACCGCATAAGAGGCTGGTACATAAGCCGGAGAGACAGGCAGATGTAGCTGGTAAGGTGCTCCAGTGGATAAGGGAGCTTCCTAAGCAATAGGAAGCAGAGAGTTACGGTGAGGGGTGAGACTTCCGATTGGCGTGAAGTCACCAGTGGAGTCCCACAGGGCTCTGTACTTGGTCCTATTTTGTTTCTTATATATGTAAATGATCTCCTGGATGGTATAGATTCATTTCTTTCAATGTTTGCGGACGATGCCAAAATTATGAGAAGGATTAAGATAGAAGAGGTCTGTTTGAGGCTTCAAGAAGACCTAGACAAACTGAAGGAATGGTCGAACAAATGGTTGTTAGAGTTTAACCCAACCAAATGTAATGTAATAAAGATAGGTGTAGGGAGCAGGAGGCCAGATACAAGGTATCATCTGGGAGAGGAAATTCTTCAGGAGTCAGAGAAAGAAAAAGACTTGGGGGTTAATATCACGCCAGACCTGTCTCCTGCAAGTCTGACAATTCTATATCAAAAGGATAACATCAGCGGCATATGCCAGGCTGGCCAATATACGAACGGCATTCAGAAACTTGTGTAAAGAATCATTCAGAACTTTGCATACCACATATGTCAGGTCAATCCTGGAGTATGCAGCCCCAGCATGGAGTCCATATCTAGTCAAGGATAAGACTAAACTGGAAAAGGTTCAAAGGTTTGCCACCAGACTAGTACCCGAGCTGAGAGGTATGAGCTACGAGGAGAGACTTCGGTAATTAAACCTCACTTCGCTGGAAGACAGAAGAGTTAGGGGGGACATGATCACCACATTCAAGATTCTGAAGGGAATTGATAGGGTAGATAATGACAGGCTATTTAACACAAGGGGCACACACACAAGGGGACACAGATGAAACTGAGTGCCCAAATGCGCCATAGAGATATTAGAAAGAACTTTTTTAGTGTCAGAGTGGTTGAAAATGGAATGCATTAGGAAGTGATGTGGTGGACGCTGACTCCATACACAGTTTCAAGTGTAGATATGAAAGAGCCCGATAGGCTCAGGAATCTGTACACCTGTTGATTGACGGTTGAGAGGCAGGACCAAAGAGCCAGAGCTTAACCCCTGCAAACACAACTAGGTGAGTACACACACACACACACACACTCTCATAAATGTGTGTGTGTGTATGTGTGTACTCACCTCACCTATTTGTACTCACCTATTTGTGCTTGCGGGGGTTGAGCTTTGGCTCTTTGGTCCCGCCTCTCAACTGTCAATCAACAGGTGTACAGATTCCTGATCCTACTGGGCTCTATCATATCTACACTTGAAACTGTGTATGGAGTCAGCCTCCACCACATCGCTTCCTAATGCATTCCATTTGTCAACCACTCTGACACTAAAAAAGTTCTTTCTAATATCTCTGTGGCTCATTTGGGCACTCAGCTTCCACCTGTGTCCCCTAGTGCGTGTGCCCCTTGTGTTAAACAGCCTGTCTTTATCAACCCTGTCGATTCCCCTGAGAATCTTGAATGTGGTGATGTGTGTGTGTGTGTGTGTGTGTGTGTGTGTGTGTGTGTGTGTGTGTGTGTGTGTGTGTGTGTGTGTGTGCGTGTGTGTGTGTTTGTGTGTGTGTGTGTGTGTGTACTCACCTAATTGTACTCACCTAATTGTGCTTGCGGGGGTTGAGCTTTGGCTCTTTGGTCCCGCCTCTCAACTGTCAATCAACAGGTGTACAGATTCCTGATCCTACTGGGCTCTATCATATCTACACTTGAAACTGTGTATGGAGTCAGCCTCCACCACATCACTGCCTAATGCATTCCATTTATTAACTACTCTGACACTGAAAAAATTCTTTCTAACGTCTCTGTGGCTCATCTGGGTACTAAGTTTCCACCTGTGTCCCCTTGTTCGTGTCCCACCCGTGGTGAAGAGTTTGTCTTTGTCCGCCCTGTCAATTCCCCTGAGAATTTTGTAGGTGGTTATCATGTCTCCCCTTACTCTTCTGTTTTCCAGGGATGTGAGGTTCAGCTCCTTTAGCCTTTCCTCGTAGCTCAATCCTCTCAGTTCCGGGACGAGCCTGGTGGCATACCGCTGAATCTTCTCTAACTTTGTCTTGTGTTTAACTAGGTATGGACTCCAGGCTGGAGCTGCATACTCCAGGATTGGTCTTACATAAGTGGTATACAGGGTTCTGAAAGATTCCTTACACAAATTTCTAAAGGCAGTTCTTATGTTGGCCAGTCTAGCATATGCCGCTGATGATATTCTTTTGATGTGGGCTTCTGGGGACAGGTTCGGTGTGATATCAACCCCCAGATCTTTCTCTCTATTTGACTCTTGCAGGATTTCCCCTCCCAAATGATACCTTGTGTTCAGCCTCCTGCTCCCTTCTCCTAATTTCATCACCTTACACTTTCCCGAGTTGAACTTTAGCAGCCATTTTCTAGACCATTCCTCCAGTTTATCCAGGTCATCCTGTAGTCTCCGTCTATCTTCATCCGTCTTGATTCTTCTCATAATTTTTGCATCATCAGCAAACATTGAGAGGAATGAGTCTATACCCTCCGGAAGATCGTTCACATATATTAGAAACAGGATGGGTCCAAGTACTGAGCCCTGTGGGACTCCGCTGGTGACATCTCGCCACTCTGATGTCTCCCCCCTCACCGTTACTCGCTGTTTCCTGTTGCTTAAGTACTCCCTTATCCACTGGAGCACCTTCCCTTTTACTCCTGCCTGTTGCTCCAACTTTTTTAACAGCCTTTTGTGCGGTACTGTGTCAAAGGCTTTTTGGCAATCCAGGAAAATGCAGTCGGCCCACCCTTCTCTTTCCTGCCTAATTTTTGTTGCTTGGTCATAAAATTCTATTAAACCTGTGATGCACGATTTACCATCCCTGAACCCATGTTGGTGGTGCGTTACAAAGTTATTTCCCTCTAGATGCTCTACGAGCCTTTTCCTCACGATGTTCTCCATTACCTTGCATGGTATACAAGTTAAGGAAACTGGCCTGTAATTCAGTGCCTCTTGCCTGTCACCCTTTTTGTATATTGGGACCACGTTAGCTGTCTTCCAACTTTCTGGTAAGTCTCCTGTTTCCAGTGACCTGTTATACACCATAGAGAGTGGCACACTTAGTGCTTCTGCACCTTCCTTTAGTATCCATGGTGAGATTCTGTCAGGCCCAACAGCCTTTGTCACATCCAGCTCCAGCAGACACCTTTTGACCTCATCACTGGTGAGGTCAAATTCCTCCAAGGTTGCTTGGTTTGCCACCTCCTCATTTAGTGCAGGGGCTTCTCCTTGTTCTATTGTGAAGACCTCCTGGAATCTCTTGTTGAGTTCTTCACACACCTCCTTGTCATTCTCTGTGTATCTGTTCTCCGCTTTTCGCAGCTTCATCACTTGTTCTTTCACTGCTGTTTTCCTCCTGATGTGGCTGTGGAGCAGCTTTGGTTGGGTCTTGGCTTTACTCGCGATGTCATTTTCAAACTGTCTCTCTGCTTCTCCTCCTCCTTCTCTCCTTCTGTGTGTGTGTGTGTGTGTGTGTGTGTGTGTGTGTGTTGTGTGTGTGTGTGTGTGTGTGTGTGTGTGTGTGTGTGTGTGTGTATGTGTTTGTGTAATATAATCAATGGAATGCACTAGGAAGTGATGTGGTGGAGGCTGACTCCATACACAGTTTCAAGTGTAGATATGATAGAGCGCAATAGGCTCAGGAATCTGTACACCTGTTGATTGACGCTTGAGAGGGAGGACCAAAGAGCCAGAGCTCAACCCCCGCAAGCACAATTAGGTAAGTACAATTAGGTGAGTATGCCATGCTGGAGCCGGCGGCCGAGCGGACAGCACGCCGGACATGTGATCCTGTGGTCCCGGGTTCGATGTCGGGCGCCGCCGAGAAACAATGGGCAGAGTTTCTTTCACCCTATGCGCCTGTTACCTAGCAGTAAATAGGTACCTGAGATAGGTAAATAGGCACATGAGACTGTTGTTCAAACACGAGAGGCAGGCGGAGGTGGGGTGAAAGGCCACAGCATGGGTAAGGAACTATGTAACAGGAAGGCGCTAAAGAGTTACGGTAAGGGACGAGAAGTCGGACTGTCGAACAGTACCGAGTGGAGTAGCTCAAGGATCGGTGTTGGGACCAATTCTATTTCTAATATATGTTAACGACATGTTTACAGGAGTTGAGTCCTACATGTCGATGTTCGCGTATGACCCAAAGTTGATGAGAAGAGTTGTGACAGATGAGGTTTGCGGGATCCTCCAAGAGGACCTGAACAGGTTGCAGAGATGGTCAGAGAAATGGCTACTGGAGTTTAACACGAGAAAATGTAAAGTTATGAAAATGGGACTATGTGATAGGAGACCAAAGGGACAGTACACAATGAAGGGGGAACTGCCTACTTGTGACGACACGAGAAAGAGACCTGGGCACAGACGTAACACCTAATCTATCTCCTGAAGCACATATAAATAGGATAACAATAGCAGAGTACTCTACACTAGCAAAAGTTAGAACATCATTCAGAAATCTAAGTAAGGAGGCATTTAGGGCGCTTTACACTGCCTACATGAGGCCAGTCTTAGAGTATGCCACCTCATCATGAAGTCCCCATCTGAAGAAGCATGTAAGGGAACTGGAAAAGGTTCAGAGGTTTTCAACGAGACTAGTCCCAGAGTTACGAAGGATGGGCTATGAGGAGCGCCCGATGGAACTGTGCCTTACGACACTAGAAAAAAGAAGGGAGAGTGGGGGACATGATAGGAACGTATAAAATACTCAAGGGAATTGACAGAGTGGACATAGACGAAATGTTCACACGGAATAGTAACAGAACGAGGGGACATGGATGAAGCTGGAAACTCAGATGAGTCACAGAGATGTTAGGAAGTTTTTTTTTAGCGTGAGAGTAGTGGGAAAATGGAATGAACCTAAGGAACAGGTTGTGGAAGCAAATACTATTATAATTTTAAAACTAGGTATAATAGGGAAATAGGACCGTAGTCATTTCTGTAAACAACCGATGCTCGAAAGGCGGGATCCAAGAGTCAATTCTCGATCCTGCAGACACAAATAGGTGATTACAAATAGGTGAGTACACACACACACACGCGCGCGGTATGCGGTAGGATAGGGTCACTTTTTGATGCACTCCTCGAAAAAGTATTCATAACTAGTGACATCTGAGTGATACCGAGGAAAACCATTGTGGAACTGTATTACGAATTGTAACACTCCGGATAGGAAATAGTTGTTTCAGTAACTGTGTCTGATAGTGCAAAGTAGCAAGTAATCAAGGAGTAGAACATCCGTGACATGGAGGAAACCTGGCGCCTGGCAGCGGTGCGAGCGCAAACAAGGCCTACAGAACGCAGATTGCTCCATAAACTCACCTATTGTGCACTTGGGGGTTGAAGTGGCCGGTAAGTGTCAGTCTCTTGTGTCAATCTAACGGTGTACAGTGTTCATTTAGTATAAAATTTAGGCTTGGATATAAATTAAATTAACTCAAACGAATCTCGAGAAATGTACGACTCATCTGGGACTAATTTTTCACACATAGGTGAGAAAGTAGTCGCCACCAAAACCCCACCTTCCCACCCCTCTCACCCTTATCCCTCTGCCACACACACACACCACTCCACACCCCCCCTCCCCATAGTCCCAGCCACCAGCTACCCCAAGTCCCTTCCCCTCACCCTCCAGCAGTCCATCCCCACCTCCCCTCCCTCTCTCCCTCTTTCCCTCACCATAACTCTTCCAAAACAAACACACACACACATACACACACAGGCTACCTCCAACTCCTCACCTCTAGACATTGAGTCACAACCCTTTCTCATTCAGCCCACACACACACACATGTATCACAGACAGGATTTGGCACCAAGGGGATAGGTTTGACCATACTACTATCAGCCACCCTCATCCTCTCCCTCTCCGAGAGAGAGAAGAGAGAGAAGAGAGAGAGAGATGAGAGATGAGCGAAGAGGACAAAGAGAGGAAATCTACGTAACCATTAAATCACCCCTGTCCCAGCTAGAGATAAAAATTGCATACAAATATCAGATTAAAGGAGCGCCGAGCCAAACCGTTCCGCAGCTTCATACGCGGAAGACGACAGTAAATGAAACAGTTGAGAAACTCATCAGGCAGGCATGGCCCCAGTCAATGAGAACGAGAGGAGCGTGAGTTAGGGGCCCAAACAGGCACTCCAGAATTCTTGACAACAGAACAAGCAACAAACGCTTCAACTGAGCGGGCTGTCTGCTCCAAGCAGCACTGGAGATATTTGAGATACTCAAGATGAAGTGGGTTTCTCCCTATGCTGGACACCCTAAATGCTGTGGGGTGTCAGCGTTGAGACCAAAACAGCTCTCATCAAGGGTAGTGAGGACGAGACAACTCATGTGATTATACATTTACTTTGATATCAGCCAGTCTTTGG